>PVHY01002211.1:67615-132807 GCA_004024945.1 Uropsilus gracilis | reverse complement strand
GGGGATACAGAGGGGGAATATGGAGGGAGGAGGAAGGGGGATACAGAGGGGGATATGGAGGGAGGAGGAGGGATCAATTAATTCACAATTGTGACAAATCAATAAAATGAATTAAAAATAAAAAGATGAACTGGGAAGAATGCAATTTTTGCCTGTCTCTGATTCTACCCTAGGTGAGAGGAAGAGATAATTTAATAACAAAACAAGTTTGGTGTATAATTACTACACAGGACTGGACTCAAAGTGTTAGATGGAGACTGTTTTCATGGCTTATACTGGTTGTAATATTGTCATTATAGGAGAAGACCATAAATATGTCTCTAATGCTTCCCAGGGTGAATTGATAGGGATCTGGGGCAGGAAGTAAAGCTGTGTGCTCAATCACATCCTTCTGGTATCTGTGAACTGTATAATTCTGTACTACTGAAACACACATGTGCCAAGTAACCATGATCTTCCTGATAGTATAGGAAGCTGAGACTTTGTACTCAGAGCATAAACATCTGCATCTCTCTTTCGATCCTTGTTATTAGTCCCTCTATATCTTGCTTGGGTTACTGAAACAATTTTATAGCTGCTCTCTTTGCTGCAAGACGTTCACACTCCTTCAATGTGTGTGTGCGTGTGTGTGTGTGTGTGTGTGTGTGTTTACCATCCCCAGATGATAGTTCTAGGAATCATGTGAATGATAGAATTTTCTTTTTGGCATCTCAAAGTAGCTCTTCATAATCCTCAAGATGAAATCCAAACACTGAGGCAAACATCTACATCTCCTTCAGATCTGTTCCCCTCCTCTTTTTTGGCTTCCTCTTTTATTGAACCTATAGACTAAATCACTTGTGATTCAGAAAAAGATCTCAATCTCTTGAACGTGGTGAAATTGAATGAAATGGGAAAAATAGGTTCCAAATTTTCCTCCTGATAGTCTTAGTTTTTGTATGTTGGTGAAATTTACTTTTAAAAATAGGTGCTCATGCTCTGAGTTCCTTGCTCATGCTCTGAGTTATGTTAGATTTATTTTCACTGCCGTATTCTCAGGTTCAAGCTCTCTTTAATGGGAGTAGATATAAAACAAAGTAGGTGGGTTCATTAGGGTGAAGCTATCTTAGGAATACTTACAGATCTATTGAGTCCCAATGAGTTGCATCTTTAGTTAAATAAAAAGCAAAAGGAATGCATCTTATTCCAAACCTTCCTGTAGAAAATCCACATTTCTTTTTATTTGATCCATTGAAAATAATTGAGTATTTCTTAGTTGAAATCTTAAATGACTGTCTTGGTCCCTATTCTATACACTCATTCATCATGGTTTTAGGGCTAGTAGAATACATCTTACAGAAGACTTTTAAGTGGATTGCATTTAAAATAGCACAGATAGGATGTGAGTTTTTAAAGTAAATGTTCATGGTTATATTTGTTTTTCTGACAATTTCTTCACTTCTGAAATTTACATTCTGGTGAAAAAATATTGCTCACTAAAAGTGATTTAGATTTATTTCCTTAGTTGCATGTTTCTGCTGACAGGGTTAAGGAAATGAAGGTCCTATTCATTGTTTGACTGTTAATATTCTATGTAATGTAATATATGCATGTGTCTTAAGATTGACATATGTACAATGAAAGAAAAGAAAATGATGATTCTGGAAGTCTTTTACTTCTAAAATAGTAGACACAAGTATAAATTCTTTATTTCTCAATTTCATAGTATATAGAAATATTATTAAAAGTTACTGATTTTAGTCTTATAATTTCTTAAAAAGTGGCATCATTTTAAACTTAAGTTGAAGTCAGAGGTCTGTCATTGTTTTAATTATTCATTATTTGTTTCCATGTGTCAAAAGAAATGCTAAACTGTTTCATTTACTGAGTTTATTTATAACTTTTTGGAAAAAATATGCATAAATTGAAAGAAAAAATATATTTCAGTTTCTTAAATAACATCAATTACTATTGAAATAGTAACATCAGTTACTATTGAAATATGACTAGCTATTGGATATTTCCCAGTTTTTCAGAATCTTGGAATCAAACTGAACTCAAAAGTCTCATTTCCTCTTCTATATCCTTTTTGTGGATTTGTTTTTTTGTTTAAATGCAAGCATACAGAGAGTCTAGCTTCAGAAAAATCAGTCAAGGGAAGGAACGTCATGTGACTTGATATTTCAGTTGTGAATGACCTTAAGCTAGTAATTGCCCAGATACTGAGAGATATCAAATATCGCTCACTATGCTTCTCTCAGAAAATAAAATATCCTTTGTTATCCCTTGTTATCCCAGCACAGTTGGAATTATAAGAGTTATCTTGCTCAAGATCAAGTTATCAGAAATGGTCCAGTTGAGATTTGAACCCAATTTCCTGTACACCATAAGCAGAGTTGAGATGACTGCAACTTCTTATGCTAACAGAAAGAGGCAGAAAGGGTGCCAGGATCCTTAGATAGCCATAGCAGATATTGAAGAAATCTCATGAATATTACTGTTACTAGTAATTATATTGAGTTGTGCCTAGTAAATCCTTCTGGTTACTCAAATCTTTATTAGTGGTGGAGTCTGTGAGAAAGTGTAAAAACAAAACAAAACTTGGGCAAAGAACGTATCTATTCTAAGTTTAACTAAAATAATTCAGAACCAAAAAACTAAAATCCTTCTAGTCTTCTTAGGAAAGCATTCCAACAATGAATTTGCTTGACATTATTGCTCATACTAATTAACTTTAAAATGTGACTAGTTGATTCTTCTAGCTCTAGGTGTGATGTGGTAGGTATAAAGTGTTGTCAAGATATAAATCTAATACTCCTGAAACATAACATACAATGTTACAAACCAATGTTGCCTCAAAAACAAAACAAAACAAAAGCAATAACAACCTGGAGGTTGAGAAAAATGTTGATTGATTGCCAGTGTCCTGTGTAATTTGCTTTTAATCAAATTCTTTTTCAAAAAGTGCTATTATTAAAATAATGGCTGTGAATTGAACAGATTTCATAAGTTTTCCTGCATCATCCCATTGAAATGTTTAAGGCATTTTTTTTTATAATGTAATGGATATTGATATTTTCTGAGTAACTATTCTAATGTATTCACTTTAAATAAAATTATTCATCTAAGAGAAATTACATATACTCCTTTACAAATTGATTCTTCACAGTATCTAAGTGTGAATCCCAGCAGAGTGCAAACAGAAGATTTGAAAGGCAGGAGCTAAACAACAATTAAAGAACATTCAGAATCATTTCTACTTAAAATACTGAGAATTGCAATCTCAATATTTACAAACATGGAAAGAAAGTCTCAGTATAATACCAAAGGCAAAAGTTTACTTTCTGCAATGAAAACTGAATAAGTTACACAGTATGTGCAAGACCTCGAGTCATCTTTATTAACAGCATCTATGAATTGGAATGAAGCTATATATTTTGGTGCTGTGTTTACACACCCACTGCTACCTCTGTGCCTGCTCACAGGGTTTGGCACTGTTGCTGATAAAGATTAACAAGTAGAGAAGAATTGGTATAGTAGGGCACTGAAGTGTTGCCTTCAGCGAGCATCAAGGAGGCACCCTTCCTACTGATGTGCATACCTGAGTTTTGTGGTAGGGGTCCACAATGATCCCCTCCCTCTTCCCATGCTAGCCAACCTCCAACCTCTGAGCCCTCCATGTAGTCTGGGGTGGGGTCTGTTGTTGGAGACAGGACCATAAGCCTGGAATTTCACTGTCTGCTTTTTGAGTATGGAGACGTAACCTGGGGGTAAGGGAGAGTGTGTGTTGGTGGTGGGAGCAGGTAGCTCTGTTATCCAGGGAGTTAAATTCAGATTAGTGAGAACATTCAATTGTGTAGGTATTGACTTTGGGTGGCAATAGGGTAGGTGTTTTAACTATCACAACCTAAGGTTGCAAACAGTTGCCTCACCTATGTAGAGGCACAGGTGATCTGATATGGTTCTTTTGGCTATTCCAGTTCTGTTTTAGATTATGAATCTGGGGCTCTAGAAAGTGATCATCATCATTCTGCACCCTTACCCTCTTGTTCTCTGGAAGCAGAACTTCTGTCTTGCATGTCAACTCTGTGGATCCCCTTCTCCAGTGCAGAGAGAACCTCCATGATATCTAATGTGGACATATATTCCTGAGCTAACAGAACCAAAGGCTCCATTCAGCAACCCCCCAACCCACTGCCACATACACACACACACACACACACACATACACACACACACTCATGGGTTGCAGCAAACTCTGCTGTAAACACAGTTCAACTGGTGTTTCCTATCCCTTTCTTTTACACTATTTTTTTTAATTCTTCATGAATTAATTCTTTTCTTTCAAGTATTCCTTATATTTTTCTATTGTAATTTAGTTGTTAACACATAGATAGGGAGTACCCCAGGTCTTCCCACTGTCACCATCTTGGCAGTTTCTAACCTCCTTGCAAATTTAAGTGGATTATTTACCAGAAATATAAAGGACTTATGTAGTTAGAGAAACAATGAAATAGATGAAAGAATTCTATTTTGACCAAATTGAGAAAGATGGCATTTTTTCACTGGAACAAAATACACAAATAATATTAGTTGCTTAATGAGTTAAAAATTCTCAAAGAAAATTCAATGCAGAAAATAAGAAGAAATATAAATATAATGAGGTGAGTAAATTCAATGTATGAGATTATAAATGAGACTTTTAAATATAAATGAAAAGACTGAATCAACATATCTAGTTAGCTAAGATTTGTTAAGGTGGACAGGAAATCAGACAAATATAAACTAAATCTCATGCCTATTACCTGGGCTACTGACAAAATGACTTCAAAATGTCATTAAACTTTCTTCATTCAGGAAACTGTTACATTTTGTTATTATATATGCTGTGACAAAAAAGTTCCCCACTACTATGCCATTATCATCCCATTCTTTTCATTTGTCAATCTGTTGTCCACTGAAACACAACCAAAATTTCACCTTAGAATTTAGAAAATGATTATAATGCATCATCAAAGTATAAACTCTTTTTCTGATTCTTGGCAATTATCCCCTCTGCTGATATCCTTCCCTTCCCCTCTCAGTGGTGGTGCCCCTCCTGACTGCACCTCATGCCAGTGCCGTGTCTGTACTTGCTCCAGTAGAATTTACTCTTATTTAGCTTTAAAAAAAAACTTATATATCTCTGCTAAAAACTAGACAATATCTTCATCAATAATAACTCATTATAAATAACTGATGTTTCTGTTTTTTTTTATTGTAATTTTAAAACATCAATATATCAACATAATTCCAAAAACAACTACTTTGACTTTCCGTCCAGTTTCCTTCCTTTCTAGATGCTACCATCAGGTTCAATATATAGGACTGAACATTTCTTCATTTCATCATTCCTGAGTCAGGATTAGGAAATGCTGTGCAAGGTGTATAATGAGGTCAGTAAATGCACAGTATGTTAACGCTGAGTTTGAAAGCCCTGGGTCATTTAACAGTGACAATGTCCCACTGCTTCTTCATCATGAGTTGCCCAATCAAGTTGTTCATGCACAGTGTTACAACCCAGTATGAACAACTCATAGCCATGGGAAAAGCTGCCTGTTGTGGTATCAGACTTGAAGAGTGTTCATACTCAAAGTACAGAAGGAAATGCTTCAGAGAAACTGTGTCCCCAGTGTGAAATGGAATGTATGTCAACAACTCACCTTTCATTATTGTCAATTGATGCAAACAGGCTATGATGTGGTAGGCTATGCAGGCAAGATGACTAATGGGGGAACCAAAATGAGAGAAAAGCATGAAAGCAGATTGATAGACCTTCAGACCCCCATGAGTCCCAGTTCTACTTCTTACCAAATCGTAGTCACCCTCCTTGTTCCAGGTTTCTTCCTTGTCCCTCTCTAAATATTTTCTTGCTAGTTGTCCCATTTCCTTTGCAATCCTGTTTTATGATACTTCAGATTAAGTCAGTGAGTTTATTAAGCAATGTCTGTGGTTAATAGTAGCTCAAAATTTCTCCCCTTTTGGCGTGTGTATGTAACACACACACACACACACACACATACACACACACATGCAGATGCCACATTTAAAGGATTGCAGCCTCTTTATATAGGACAGGGCAGGTAGGCAGCCAGTAAAATCCTTTAAGAAGAAGGATTTACTTTTATTCAGAGAAAGCTCACACTGTGTTGATTGGTATTGAGAGGTACTTGTCTTACCCCAGTGACTGAGTGGTGACTGGGAAGTGGGAGTGATAAAGGAGGGAAAGGAATGCCGCTGGGAAATAGAGTAGATGTGACTAAAACTTTTCTGGCCAAGGAGAGTTTCTGCAGGTTTATTGATTTTCTTTTTGAAATACAATTTGAAAGGTTTCTCTCAAGTTTGTGAGTTGGGAACATTTCTAAGTGAGGCTGTGACAAAGACATGTTTATGGTTGACACTGTGTCATTTCTCAGTTTATGGTACCTATTTGGGGAATATGTTTATATCCTTCTTAGTGCTGGCATTTACCAAGCAAAGATGCCACTGGAAAGGGTGATTTATTTTTGCACCATTATGATTTGAATGACTTTCAGTTTACTAGAAGTCTTTGAAATTAGAGCCCGTGATTTTAAGATAAATAACAGTAATTACAGAGCTTGGTTACAGCAGAAAAAGCTGTAGCTTGTTTGTGAGATTTAATATGAAAAGTTCCTGGTCCAGGGGAATAATAAAAGCTTGTTCTTTCAGCAAGGACAGCCAGTAATAATAAGACACTGTCTTGCTGAAAAATGCATAGTGATGGTATGGGTTAAAGATTTTTCTGAAACTATGGTGATTCTCATAACCTGGCCCTGAAGACCAATTCAGGTCATAATCACTTTTGTTTGATCTTTTCTCTGTGAAGCTGACACTCACCTGGGAAATTAGGATTGTTTTGACCCTTTCTCCCCATACTTCAAAGTTTACAGTGATTTAAAATATGCCTTCCGGTAGCTGCAGCTGGTAGACCTGCAATCTGGCTGGGTAACCATTTCAGGAGCATTCATTTTTCTTGAAGATATGTTACCAGGGCTGGACAGAGATTGGACATTGCATCGACAGTTTGGAGGAATAATAATTGTCCCCCCAAAATGCCCTAAGCATTTTTAATCACAAAAATGGCAAAGTTAAAAGCAATTCTAGTGATTTTCTCTTGATTATTTAAGGAGTCCTTTTGGGAACATAGAGGGGAATAGGTAAGCTAAAATAAATAGGCTGAAAAAAATGCCACACAAGGTGAGCTACAATGCAATGCATAGACAAAGATAGAAAATACTGGAAAGTTTGATTTGGAGGAAATATGGAAATTGGAGAAAGAAAAGAGGGATGGTAAGAAAAGAGCACAAACTGACTAGGAGGAGAAATGGGGAGGCTAGCAGCATTGGGTGACTAGTACAGAAAGAACTCCAAAGGAATGAAAAAGAAGAGATGGGGGAAAGTGACCCCAAAATGTAATCCTTTCATCTGCTGCACTAGGAGAAAGAACTTAGAGTTCAAGCTTAAACTTAGACTCTCGGGGATGTATCAATGGTGTTCTTTAATAAGAAATGATACATTTAGCCGAGCATGGTGGCACATGTCTGTAGGTGGCAGCCTAGGAAGCCATAGCCAGGGCCAGGGATCATGGCTTGATTTCCGCAGGGGACACATAGCGAGACCTAGTCCCCAAAAAATAGCTGGGTGTGGTGGCACACACCTGTAATCACAGCTAGCTGGGAAGCTGAGACTGGGGATTGCTTGAGTTCCTGGTACCACGGGTAAATGAGCCTGCGGTTTCATGGGCAAAAATAGCAAGACCTAGTCTCAAAAAAAAAAAAAGGAAAAGGAAAAGAAATAGTACATTTAAAAATATGGAAATGGAAAGTCAATCCTGAAGCCACATCTCAGGCTAACAAAAGGTAATGGCTCATCTTAAGTGACAGAATACTGGAAATCTCAAGGATTTCCAAGGATTTAGAAGGCTATGGGGAATGTACAGTCCTCATCACCTACAAAGAGACTTTGACTCCTGTTAGCCCATTTGCATGAACCTCATCTGAGGGAGCTCTGCATTTCCCTGCTTCTGCTCTCATCCTTGTCACCAGTTACCAACTCCATCTTTGATCTCTTTCTTTCTCCCTTCTCTTTGTTTTTTAATCTGTGGCACACATAATTAAGCTTCTCAATTTCTTGCCTTCCCTGTGTCCAGAACCTATGCCGTATGATTTTTCAGTTGTTCCCACTTGAGACAGGTGTGTGTACAATGGACTTTGGACTTGACTGTAATGGTTTTAGATCAATGAAATGTTCACAGATACGATGCAAACATATCCACGATGGATTTCAAATAGGCATCCATGATGAACCTGGTCTCTTGTGCTTCTATTTCTGCTAGTGCCACAAGAAGATGGTATCTCTGTTGCCCTTCAGGTTTTCAGAAAATGGGGTACCTGTGCAGCAGGAAAATAAAATTGGAGCTGCAAAATTGAGGCCAGAACTCAATCATGCTCCACAGAGCTACACTGACTGGCTAAACCACAGTTGCATGAACAGAAAATAAATGTTCAATTTTTTGACAGAGTGACATATCAGCATAGATGTCTTAGTATAATATTGTTATTTTTTAAAAAATATTATCTTAGCTAGGTTCTGAGATCCTGACCAGAGGTCAGTCAGTTCTTGAGCTGTTTATGTCCAAACTCCAACCACTTTCTCACTGGGCTCCATATTTAAGGGCTGCGATGCATCTACCCTAAAATCTCTGCTGCTAAACACTGAACAATTAGGGCAGAATTCAAAGTCTGTGAAAATGATTCAGATTCCACAGGCTATTTGAGAAGCCTAAGTTATCACACTTTATTTGCCTCAAGTTTGCCCCAGCTCCAAATTGTTTCTGTGCACTTGGGTGGAAACCCCTGTGTGATCCAGTCTGGCTATCTCCCCTTTGGCGCTGTAAGTAAGGCAAAGTTCTGTCTTTGATCTATTCTAGTATCACATGTGTTATATCTGTCATCAACATAGGACCTAAATTTTATGAAAGTATTGTTTTGCCATCTTATTGAGATTATAGACATCTGCTCATTTAATATAAGCAAAGACAAATACTTTATTAGACTTAGCCTTTGGAAAAGGCTCACTTAAATCTTATGTCTCAAAGCTCAGTCACTTGTAGGTAAAGGGCTGCCCTTGAATTGTTTTGCTATGGACAGAGAAGTTGAGTTACCAAGTAGAAAACTTAGCTTCAAAGCTGGAATTTAGCTGGAATTCCTAGGATAACTTTTCTCAGCATAATTGTCTTGTATGACAAAATCACTGTGTCATACAGAGTGTCCCCCCCTCAAATCTCAAAAAACTTTTTTAAGCTCATATATGGGATTTGAATTTTGAGTTTTTGACATGAAGTTCTAATATACTTTGGGGAATTTGGGATATTCATAGAATATTTTATTCAGTTTTTTAAATGATTGAGTTTAGATGAAGTTTTTGGAAAAATAAGAAAATTCAAATTTCTTCAACCAATAGCATATGCCAGTCACTTCCTTTCCATTCCTCTAATTGCTGTCCTTTCTAGAGTGGTAGGGAAAGAGAATTCAAAGATTTGAAAAATAAGCCAGTACTTCATCTGTTGTTATTAGTTCTGGTACTGTTGACATGCCACCTATTCTGTGCTTCAGTTCTTAGAATATAGCTAATATAAATGAACATAAAAAGCCAAAGATAGACAATTGATATATATAACTATGGATGAATAAACTAATAAGATTTAAGTATAACACTGTCGAGAGTTTCACTAATCTCTAATAGTTCCATTAACTACTTACAATTATTATTGATGATACTCATAAACTGTAAGACTGAGTGCCTTTAAAGAGTTTCATAAACTAGAGAACTAGAGAATTCTGGAACAAGAAATTTGCAACTAATTGAAAAATCTGTAAAGTGACAGATGCTGAGCAACTCCCTAAAGTGCTTCCTATTTATCTGGGAGTATCTGACAACCTGGAGGAGCAACTGGGAAAGCAAATTTGTTCACCCGCATGATTATACATGACTTGACTGTCATCTCTGGGGAAAATTTGAAATAAAAAACAAATTGAAGAATAAGTTCAATGGGGAATATCTATAAATCTTTGGTTTTTCACTGTTTTATGGTTCAGCATTTCATCATCTGTGTATGTGAAGGCATTAGCCTTATATTTTGTTAGGTGCTCACTCATGTTTTCTCTACGTACCACCCTCCTGAAGAATAACTGGATACTCAGAGGAATTGTTTAATATTGTATATGAAACCAGGACTCAGATATTCTGTAGTTTGGATGGTAGTACTGTTATTTACAATTTGTAATGCCTTAGAACATTCACTTAGCTCTTATGAGTTTAATTGTTCTTATATTTAAATTTGGATAATAGCCCTGTCTTACAGACTTAGGAGAGCAGCAAGGACTGTAGTATGTGCAAAGTGGGGAATGTATTTTCTGGCACATAGTAGATACTGAAGCACTGTTGTTATCTAAAATGGTTTATTACATTCTACAAAAAAAAATCAAAGAGAATAAAAGAACAAGAAGAAAATAAAAAGAAGACAAACTTAAAAGGGGAATTGGTTTTATTTCCTTACAAAATGTTATCACAAGAAAGAAAATCTTGTGTCTCTGTAAGAATACAAAAGGTTGGAAAACATGTCCTTGATAAGCTATTAGTGCACCTGGTAACTCAAATATTTTTGATACATCCCATACTGGCAGTTCAGAAGTCACTGTATCAGTTATAAAGGTATAGGGCATGTGCTGGGGTACTTAAGAATGTCCTATTCCAGTAAAAGAGATGACACATGGTTAAAAATAACTATTTGGCATATCCAGAAGAACCTGGCACAAGAAATCTGATGTTATGGAACCCAGTTTCCATGCCAAATTCGTTTAGAAAAAAATGTGCTGCATACTTTCCATCTACCTTTGAAAATTTACAAATTGAAACTCATCCCTGTGCTCTGAGTATCACCTGTGTAACTAGCAGTCATAGATGTGCTTATTGCTTTCTGTCTTTTTCCTCCCAGCTAATTCTTTTTTTGAGGGGGATGGAGGAGGTCAGTTAGGTGAACTTTTTTTCATATTTCAATATTTTATTTATTTAAATTTGATTACACATGTATATGTGTGTATGTATATGTATATACACATACATTTTTCACATTATTGTCTTCCCCAGGGTTCTCCCACCACCTTATCATCCATGAAACATCTAAATCTCTTGTGTGCTCCCCCTCCCCTAATTTTACTCTCCTCTCCCTCTCTTGCTCTATACTTCAGTTCTGTTGGCCCAGCTAATTCTTATGAATAACTTGTGAGGAAAGTATTGTTTCATGGGTCACATTTGAAAAAAATATTTCAGTAAGTAAAGTTCTAAAGTAATAAAAAGCATAGAAAAGTGTTCGGCGACATTCAGTGTTATATTTACAGGGTACAAATGCAAGGAAGCATTTCTCTATGAGAGAAGGAACTGGAAGGGGCTAGGTACCATTTGATGATAAGATTAAGAACTGTGTAGCAAGAAGTTTGAACAGATAGAAGAATTCAGAAAACCTCCATAGGAATTAAGCTATAAGACCCACCACCATGACCAGAATAAACAGCCCAGCTCCAGGAACACAGAGGCAGAGAGACTAGGACACATTCTGGGTCAAAGGCCAGTGCCAAGATCAGACATGCCAGTGGATTATTGATGCAAACTGGCCTTCCAAATTAGAAAGCCCGAGAGAGCAGAGTATAAAAGAGAATTCAAATCCTTCTTGGTGTGCAGTCCTCTCCAGTCTTTCCCTCTGCTCCCTTGCTCGCTATTTCAGTAAATGTACCTTCTGTGTTCTCTGCTGTCTCTGGTGAATTCTTTTACACCCATACCTCCGGTCTCATCCTGATATTACACTGCCGCAGAAGGTTGTTGGGAGAACCACATTAGAGTGATATTTGAGGTATGGGTAACAACTACAGAAGTAGAAAATGACTACTGAGTGTTGGGACCCTGATTCTTCTCCGCAACAGAGTAATGAATTAAACGAATTAAAAGGACTGATCAGGTTTCGATGTTCTGTTGTGTACAAAATAATGACCTAGTACATATGGGAGAGAAATTAGATTCATTTTATGTCATGTTTTAGTAGCAACAAGGAAACTGCTTTTTAAAAAATAAATAATGAGGACCATTTAAGGTACAGAACCAAGTGTAAACAGAGTGGATTGCGGTTTTTTGACCCTTGAAGTATTTCAGTGGGGGGCTACACATGCTATGAATGTACATACAGGAATTAGTGAGATGAATAGACCCCTGAGGATAACCAACTGGAAGTTGTTTAACACCATGAGTGAAAACTTTATTTTGTCAACTGTGAAGAGCTATTGTGAAAATCTCAAGCAGGAAGATTACTGATCTGAACTCATTTTGGGAAGATTAATTTTGCAGTTCTGAGAAGGAGGCATTAGAAAAATACAGTAAAGTGCCAAGGAGGCCACTTACAAAGAAACATGGACAAGCTCCACAATGATCTTCTTTTCCACCAAAAGAGTGATGAGAAATAAAAAATAGAATGGAACCTTCAGAGCCTGCTAGGGAGATTGCCCTAAGCAAGTGATGCCTCAGGCAAGTCGTACCACCTCTGGAAAGAAACTGAAACAGGCAGCCTGTCTCAGTGCCCAGGACTGGAACTCAGTGAATCACTCCTTGCCTGATTCTTCACCAAATTTGTAAGTAACTGGACTGAACTGACTGAAACTTAATTTTCTTTACAGATGCAGGCTAGAATTAGCCCAACTTCCTCTATCTTAGGGCACTTGAATTTGGGTAATTTCAAGGTTTCTCAGCTTTGTGTCTCTCAGGCTGTGTTCCTGAAGTCCCAAGTAAGATGCCTTTTGTTGAACAAAAGATGCTATTAAAATTTCTTCTGCTTTCTCCCCAGGGAGGTAGGGTTTCTTTATAGAACTGGGAGATGGTTTGATTTGAGGTTTTCTGTTTGTGCTTCTGTGTAACTCAGTCTGGAATTTACCATGTGTCTGGTAGAGTGAATAGGTAGATATTAATTTAGGGTTTCAAACTGATTTTTTTCTGTTACAAAATATTGTCATAACAAAAGCTGTTGATAATGTTTAACAGTTCATGACACATGTTACTTATTATTAAATTCAAATTTTGAGGTAGTGACAGTAATCAAGGTTCAAAATCCACAAGATTAAATGAAGATTGTGATGTT
Source organism: Uropsilus gracilis (assembly GCA_004024945.1). Lineage (NCBI taxonomy): Eukaryota > Metazoa > Chordata > Mammalia > Eulipotyphla > Talpidae > Uropsilus > Uropsilus gracilis. Next base: position 119,588 of record PVHY01002211.1, on the reverse strand, counting down.
ATCATAATAGTGTAATCCCCATAGAAAGGAGAGGTTCCAGATTCCCTGCCCTGTCTAAGGGAGGGTGAAGTTGAGTTTTGAGAGGGTAGCTAAGAATGACATGGGTGAGAAATCTGAATGGGAGAGAAGAACATGGAGGAAGCAAGGGAGTAGAGAGACCTGTGAAGGAGAAGCTTGCTTCTCAGCCTTTGATATTTACCAGGGGCTCTGGGGACATTGCGGGAAACATTCAAAAGAAACAGAGGTGGGTGAGAGGCCCGTGGGGAGGCTGACAATAGCAACCTTATAGCTTTACTTGGATTTTGATTTTGCTCTTTTCCTGCTGACTTGCCTGGAACTTTTAGCCCTTTTCTTATAGATGCCTACCAGAAGGTGGCTTAGACTTTTGGCACGCTCTCAGGTCTAGTTGTCCTGCTTTGGACCAACCCTGTTTAGCTGGACATTTACCTGTGAGGGGTTTGGTAATTTTGGGTATTCATTTGGAAACTATATTCTGTCTCTCCTCTCTATTCTTGCACACTAATTCCATTAAAGTGCTATTCTGGGTCTTACACACTAAGAGTATGCTTTGTTTATGTTGTGGATGTCTGAAACCATTTAGAGCAAGCAGATCTGCCTGTTAGTAGTATTACAGAAAATAACACTTGATTTGACTGTAAGGGAATTGTAGAGTAGACTCAGGGCACCATTTCATGAATTTCATTATTTATTTTATTAATATTTATTTTGTTAATAGTTACATAAAAGGATAAGGCAGTAGTTATCTGCTCTTTGGTAAAAATAGGACTAGAACATGGTTTAGGTTCAAGGGCTGAGAGTGCATCTTCTTTTCCCTCTAATGCTTCCCTAATCTCAGACAAACTTTTCTAGCAAGAAACACTGTCACATTTCAACTTTTCCTCTGAATCCACATGTATTTCCAGGCAGAGTGACATTTGTTTACCAATCACAGGGTGCTTGTGGAGTAAACTTATGTTTCTCTCTATTATTATTGATTTCTGAAATTTCCAGTCAAACTCTTCCACCCTCAGCTGCTCAAAAAAATAGCTTTTTTGAGCCCTTACTTAGGGTAGGTAGTTCTCAATTCCATTCAAACCATAGGAAACAGAAACCTTATGACTATTACCTTTCAAATATAGAGAATAAAATGAAGCTAGTTGCTATATTCCCTACCTGAAAGCTCACTGTGTTTAAGCCTCACTGTGTATAAAGAATTATACACACTGTGTATAATTTAGCCTCACTGTGTATAAAGAATTACAGCGAGGTGTGGCATTATAGATAATCAGAAAGCCATAGTTTCATGCCATTGGCAGCCACCCCATAGTTCTCACACCCATTTCTGTTTCTGTCAAATGTTTCCTCCCATGGCCCCCAAATCCCTGGTCTAAGTGGAACCTAGTGTGTTGTCAATGCTTAGCTGTCATATCATAGCGAATCATTTTCATTAACAGATCAAAAGTCCTAAGAGCAAAGAAGGCCACTGACTTATCCAAGTCACATAGTTAAAATTAAAATCCAATTAAGCCATCAACACCCAGGCTAGTACTCTTCATTGAACTCCGAATCTCAGGGCCTATATTAATGTCTATTTCTTACCTTTTTCTTTTGCTTTTTGTTGGTTTGAAAGTCACTGACATTTTTTTAAAATAGTTCATATATATATATTTCACATCATTGTAGTCCCGGGGGGTCACCCACCACCTCCCTTCCCTGACTGCTCCTACTCATCCCCCCCCCAGTTGTGTACTGTAGTTTGTTAGCTTGTTTTGACTTTTCCTTCTGAACTTTTGTTTGTTTTCCTATGTTCCATATATTAGTGAAACCATTTGGTGTCTGTCTTTTTCACTTGTTTCTGATAATATGATTTTTTTCTAGGTACATCCATATGTTATAAATTAATCAAATTTGTCATTTTTAATTGATGAGTAATGTTCCACTGTGTATATATACCACATTTTTTTAAATCCAATCATCTGTTTTGGGACATTCGGGTTGTTTCCATGTTCTTGCAATTATAAATAGTGCTACAATGAACATCTGAGTGCAGGTGTCCTTCTGTTACCATACTGAGGTCTCCTTTGGGTAGATTCACAGAAGAGCAATTGCTGAGTCAAATGGTAGTTTCATTTTCATTAGTTTGAGGGTCCTCCACATGGTGAAAGCCTTGAGAAATTCTGCTCCCACCTTGAGCTGCCTTCATAATCCATGGCCTTATCTTTAATAAATACCTTTAGACCTCTTTAATCTCTCTGTCATTGAGTCCCTGAAGAATTTTTGAGGATCTTTTGCTTGATTGCTGTTGTTTCACCACCACCTCTAACTGATTAAGTTCACTCTTACCAAGCATTGTTATGAGTTGATGATAGATAATGTTGTTTCTTTTTGTTAAAGTGAGAAAAATTAACTTTGAATAATAATTGGCTAGTTAGTTCCCATTTGTCTCCTGTAACTGCAGCCATTGGCATTTCCTGTCCTCTGTAACTGTAAACAAATGATTTCTACATCTAGTTCTGCTTCTTTGGATGTTGTTTCAGTATTAAAAAAATTCTACATTTCATTTCTGATTGAGCCTTCTCTTCTGGAAAGATATACATTTCTTTTTGTCCCTGGGAACATCTACATGTTCACTCACTAGTGTTATCTAGTGACCATCCGTTCTTCTCTTAATTTAGCTGAGTCTTTTGTTCAGAAATCAAGAAAGATATCGTAGAAACCTGTTACAGGATGCAAAGTTGTTTTATTCAGGATTTTTCAGAATAAAACAGGATTTCTCTTTTGGTTCAATGTCATTATCTCACTTCTCAGAGAGCAAATGCAAAATAAGTTGTTTCTTTTAGTCTTCATTCAACACATTCCAGGAACTCTAGGTTTAGGATGGGCATGGAGAAAAAAAAAAGATACTTTTTTGTATGAAGTCTTATGAGGAAGACAGACATGTAAATCAACAATGACTCTACAGTGTAATTGTATTATGGAGTGAAGATGGTGAGCTAGAGTGAAACATGAGAATCAAGATTCTTGAATGCTTCTTGGAGAGAAAGAATATAAAAGTAATAAATACTTAAATTGAGGATTGACTATTGAAGAAAAGAAAGAGTAATTGACAAGAAGGGCATGTTGGGCCATCTTACAGCTGGAAAAATTGAAGAGAAAATAAAATGTCATTCAAAAGTACAGAATGAATATTCTAAGAGATAGATTATAGAAAAAGCATGACCCACTCAAAGGAAGTCAGATAAAATTTATATATGGAATTTTTAAATAACTAGTCTTTGGAACTTCAGTATACTAATTCCTCCCATAGCCTTTAAGATTATTGGGCAAATATGAAATTTTTCAACATAAAGCATGTTATTTAAAACAAAAATCTTAGAAAGTTGGAGATGCTTTCATATATAACCTTAAGTTAATAGTTAATCACTCTGTCTTTCCTTGTCTTTTTTCTAGTACATCCTTTGGGCCAGTCAATCACCTTTGAAAACATACGAGCTCTCACTAACCAGAGTTACATATAGTAGACTAACCAACAATGATTCTCCCTGCCAACTGGAGAAGGAATGCATGAACTTTCTCTCACATCATATTAGATGGTTGGTTCCTCAGACCATTTCTAACACAAATAGCGAGAACTCAAGTTTTCATTTATTCATATCATCTTTAAAATAGCAACAACAGAAACAAAATTCATGGATGAATTAATCCATTCAACAAATGCTATCTGGCTTCTACATAGATTTGTAAATCTAGCACTTTTGCTCCACACTTCAATGTGATGTATATCATGTGTGATAACAATGACATTACTATGTAACAAGGGAAGATGATATAATTTATCTGAAGAAAACAGATTTGAGCTGCTGTTATAAAAGAATGTGAAAGAGGATGTGACAATGTTGAGTTGGAGAGTAAAAAGCAAAAATTGTCTTGAGTATACCTGATATATATGATACTAAACAGAGAACAACATGCATAAAATATGGTTAAATACAGCAACCTGGTCTTAATTAGCTCTCCATAACGTTCCTTTGACACATGAACACTTCAGACCATGTAAAGAAAGAGGGATGTATTGTTAGAACTCATTAGTTTTGAGCTTTATTTATTTTTAATTGAAGCAACATTGGTTTATATATTTGTTTTTGTCAGTGTCGATCTCCCCCTTTAGGTATTACAACAATGCACCCACCACCAAATCACCCATACTTGACTTCCACTTTGTTCCAAGTTCCCATAACACAGTTAGCCATTTTAAAATGAACAAATCTATGTCACTTCGTACAAATGTGGTATAATGAAATCACCTGCCACCTAATATCTGGTCCCATCATTCCAAAATAAAACTTTATAAGCTTTATACATGTACTCTTTGATCTCCCCAGCCCTCACAATCACTAATCTGCTTTTGGTTTCTATGTATTTATTTATTTTGAATATTTCATATAAATGGAAATATTCATATAAATGAAAGTATGTGAGATTTTGTGTCTAACTTCTTTCACTTTGTATAATTTTTTAAAGGTTAACCTATGTTTTACATTTATTTTATTTGATTCTTTTTCATGGCTGAATAATATTTCACTGTAAATGCATATAATTGTGTATCTAATGCACTTTGTCTACTGATTTATCCATTGATGGATATGTATTTCTCATTGTATACAATTCTTGGTTAGAAGTAGAATTACTGGGTCATATGGCTATTCTATGTTTTACTCTCTGAGGAGCTACTGAAAAGTTTTTGACAGTGCTGAGATATTACATTCCCAGTTGAAATTCATTTAAACCAAATACAGTAGAAAGCTTTCAAAAGATGTCTTTGAAAATAAAAACACTTATTGTTCCTAAAAAGGTACAGTGGCAAGCTTAGAACCTAGATGACATTTTGCTATATATCAACCTAGGTTCCTTCTATTTCTAGGATCAAAAAACTATTTTCTGCAGTTACCCATGTCTAAAGTCAAATTTTCCTGGCACACAGCTGCTCCCCTCATTCATTTATATGCTCTCTCTGAGGATATAGGTATTATATGGCAGAGTCCTAGAGACACAAATATAGTATGACCTGCAAAGTCAATTAAAACATCTAGACTTTAAAAGAAATTCTGAATAGTTTCATTGGCCTATATAATCTTTAGCTTGGACTTCCCACTCATGTCTTAGGTAACAATTCAAGGTCTTGTCATTAAGCCCCAAATTCAGCTGCTGAATTCTCTTTTAGAGAAAAAGCATTCTCTCTAAAAATTCTTCCCTGGGAAATGCAAGTTAAAACTACACTGAGATACCATCTTATACCAGTAAGAATGGCCCATATTTAAAAACAAAACAAAACAAAATGGCAGCAAGTGTTGGAGAGGCTGTGGAGAAAAACTCTCTCACACTGCTGGTGGGAATGCAAACTGGTCCAGTCACTGTGGACGACTGAGTGGAGAACCCTCAAACAATTGAAAGTGAAATTACCATTTGACACAGCAATCCCACTATTGGAGATCTACACAGAGGACATATAAACACTAATTAAAAAGGATACCTGTACACACAGGTTTATTACAGCTCTGTTTACAATTGCCAAGATATGGAAACAACCCAAATGCCTTAAATCCAATGAATGGCTAAAAAAATGTGGTATTTGTACACAATAGAATATCATGCAGCAATCAAGAAGGACAAACTTTTGTCATTTGCAGCGACATGGATGGAGCTAGAAGGACTCATATTAACAGATATGGGATGATCTCACTTATATCAAGGGTATAGGAAAAACAAATAAACAAGTGAGAAAAATTAGAAACAACTGAACCATAGAGCGAGAGAGGGGAAGGAGGAAGAAAATGGAGAAAATGAGGGAGGTGTAGGGCACATAAGATTAAGAAAGATGGCAATGGGTGTTAAGGAAAGGGAGAAACCCAGGGTACACAATGATGTTATATATATATATATATATATATATATATATATATATATATACACACACACATATATATATAATTAAAAAATCCATCAGTAGAGCTAGAATGAATTATATACTTAAAGCTCATTCATTTTATAATATGTGCAGTATATTTCAATAGAGTTTGAAAATATTTTCCAATCCCAAACCAATCAACCTGAAATTCCCTAATTAGCACCAGGAATAAGCCACTTATAAGCCCCTGCCCATTCCCTGAGAGATGGTTGTACCTGGAAAGTCTCTTTTGTTAAAAACCTTGACCTACATATATTTTGTCTGTAAATACCCTATATGCATAAGTTATTGTAATATCTTGGTTGCTCTGCAATTCATGTCTCCTTTAATAAAGCCAGCTGAATTTCTTAAAAAAAAAATCCATCCCTGGGTAAAATCTCATTTGTATTCCATTATCATAGATTAGACCCAATTCCATAACTAGCTGTAAAGAAGGCTGGAGAATGCGATCTTTATGTCAGGTGGTTAACAGCTGAGTTCACTTGTGATAATGAGAAGACTTCTATATGGCTAACCATTCAGAGCACAGAGACAGCATCCAAAGAAAGAATTAGTGTCATAGATATATCCACAGTGCCCCTGAAAACTATAGGCTTGGGTAGGCAGGTAAGAAGGGAGAGAGGTCCCCAGGACAAGTATGGAAGTTAAGAACAAATTAGGGTCCGTGTTACCCATCCCAGTCAAGTCACAACAATTAGAAATAGGTAGATCAGTAACAAATCTCTAGATCTCTCGATAAATGGAGTGATTTCTGAGTTCACTAGGCCTCATTTTCTGGTTAATTTAAAAGTCTGATTAAAGTTTTACCTCTCATAATTGAGATCAATGTAGCATAATCTCTAGTTCTAATTGGATTTTCAATGTTTTGTATTTGGAAAGAGATTGAAATTCAGAGAAGTTGACAGTGGCACACGTAGTAAGTAGGATTGGGATAACCAGTAGCTACTAATGTTCTGAAAGAAAAAGATTTTAAATATTGTTTCTGTGCCAGTCTAGGGGGAAATAAGAATCAGAAAATAAGAAATAGAAATGAGAAAAATTAGCGTAATGCTACATTAACTCAAACATATATTTCAATGTGGACAAAGATTCAGGAGTGCGAGAGTGGAATGTATGTATATTTATGTAAGAGAGTAACTAGATTAAATAGTGCATTTACAATATTTCTTATAAAGTTATTTATCTTTAAACTAAAAATTTAAAAAATCATTAAGAAGTTATTATTCTATGAATTTCTAAAGTCCAGAGATTAATTTAGATGATATTTAATGAAATATGTGCTGTTATGACCTCATAATATGGTGCATCACTATTTTAGAAAGAAGAGGAAAACATGTTACATTCCAAGTAATTATGATTCTCAGAGGTTTGTTAATTTATTCATAGTAGAGCAATTCTATTTCTCAACTGCCCATTTTTGAGAGAAACAAATAGGAGTTTTTAAAAGAATTGAAAATTTTTAATTTTATCTTGGCTTTTTAGTTTGTTTACTTTTCTTCACAACCCCTCCTTCCCTGGGCTTTTTATTTTTTAATTTGTATAATGAAACTATATTTCTTCATGATGTAGTTCCATACATTTTGGTAAATAGAACTGTACAACTACAATGACATGAAAAATGTCAGCTTATTATATTCAGAACAGTTTCATCACCTTCCAAAAAATTAACTTACGATGCCACATGTGGTCAATATGTCCATGTTGCATAGATTTTAGAACTATATTTATTATTATTTTTATATAGGTAGACATTGAATATAAAATTGTATATGTTTTAGAGGTACCAGTTCACACCTCTTCAAATGTATTTTATCAAACCAAATTTATTATCAAATGATCAATAACTCTCCGCCATTGTCCATTGGGTCCCCTCTCCTTTGTGCTTCCCACTTCTATCCTCTGTCTCTGGTAATCTCAATTCTTAATCAGATTTTTAGGATTTATTTCAATTTAGTTTTGTCTGTTCCTTTTATTTTTCCTCTAGAAATTCCACATAAGACTGAAATCATCCAATATTGCTCTTTCTCTTTTCACTTACTTCACTTAGCTTAGTTTAATCCCTTCCTGTCGCATCAATATGGTAAAAATGACAACAGTTCCTCTTTTAAATGGAATGAATAGTGTTGCATTGTGTGTGTGTGTGTGTTTATATATACATTTCTTAATCCACTCATCTGCCCTTGGACAGTTAGATTGTTTCCTTAACTTGGGAATCAGAACTAGAGTTGCAATGAATATAAGCCTACATATATCCTTTAAAATTAGTCTGGTTGTATTCATTGGTTAGAGAGCTAAAGGATAGAGTTGCTGGATCATATGATAGATCTATTTTAGTTATTTGAGAAATGTTCATGGCTGCCTTCGCACTTTGCAGGTGACCCCTTGGAGACAATGGCAGCCATGGTCTTGACCTCTTGGTAGGTTATCTCACCTGAACGGTTTATTGTGTGTCTTGGGTCTCTCCTTTTCTCTCAACCTATTGTATAGCTTTTTTTGCCAGAATTTGCAGGTAAGCAGAGAGGTGATTTTAGAGTTTGACCAGCAGTGTGTTCTTTGAAATTCTCTCCTCTGCCCTTTCAACTTCCCACCACCTAAAATCTTACTGGCTAAGAAGTAAACTAGGAGTCTACTGTATTTGCCTTTATGCTCATGGCTAGCAAAGGGCAACATGGATGTTTTCCCTTAATATTTTGTGGTCCCTGGGTACTTACAGGTTTTGCCAAGCATCAGTTTTGCTTCCCTGACTAGGAAAGCCTCCTGATAACACTGGGGTTTCATGTAGCATTCGTGTGATGGCAAAGACAAGCTGTTTAATATAAGCTGTTCAAACAGTGGGCCTTCACCTTTTGTATGTATTTCTGAAGAACTTGGAAAGAAACAAAGATATACGTAACACATACTCTCTTAACATTTTAGTGAACACATGGAAAGGAATGGTGAATAGGTCAGTTTGCATGAAATAATTTAGGGGATAGCTGTTCATTGATAAGATATTTTTAGGCTATAGCACTAAATTCTAGCAGTAACTGATTATATATCCACCAGGTCATATTACCTTCTCATATTCAGTCTTCACTGGAAGACTTCAATTAGTTTTGGATTATATCTGATATCCTTTCTATCACATTGCTTTTTAAAATAATTTGGAATGCAAACTGGTTCAGCCATTTTGGTAAGTTTTTGTGGAGAACCTTCAGACTACTGAAATGGAACTACTATTCAGCAAGTCCACTTCTGGGACTCTGCCCAAAAGGATCTGTACAACTATGTTTATTGAAGCATTATTTGCAATAGCCAGCATATAGAAACAACCTTATGCCTCCAAAGTGGACAAATGAATCAGAAAATTATGGTATATTTACACAATGGAATATTATTCAGTAATAAAAAAGACAAATGTATCATTTGTGGCAACATAGGTGGAGCTAGAAGGAATCATGCTTTTTCTTGACAAAAAGTCAAGAAAAAGTTAAAACTAACTAACTGACAACAGAACTAAAGCACACAATGGAGGGGGGGGAGTAAAATCAGGGAAGAAATGAGACCAAGAGATTAAAATGATGGTTCATAGGTGACATGGTAGTGGAAGAACCTCAGAGTATATGATGTAAAAAAAAAATATATATATATCTATATCTATATATGTGTGTGTGTGTGTGTGTATGTGTGTGTGTGTAATCAATAAAAAGGTGAAATTGAAATTTCTTCAAGTGTTCAACTTCATACCACACGATGCAGGAAAATATGTGAATGGTGTAAGCAGGGGAACCTGTAAGAAAGACCCTTGAACATTGAAATTGGAGCCGTGGTTGTGTCAAATATTAATAGATATTCTAAACGTAAAGTCATTAACTCAATGTCATATCATGCAAGAATAAAGATATATTAAATAGTATAAAATGTTCTAAAACTGAATGTATTATATTTTAAAAAACTGTACATCCAGTTAATATAAAATCACTTTACTCATTCTTTAAGAGATTCTGAATCAATTTCCAGAAGAGTCTGGAAGATTCCACAAGAGATTCTGAATCAATTTACAATTTCTATTTGTAAACCAAAATTTAGATCTTTACTTCGTAGAGCATATTAACATAAATTCCAAATGTATTATGCAGTAAAATGTCAAAAGAAAAAAATTTAAAAAAAAGAATATTACAAATATATGACCTTCAAGTATAAGAGAACTTTATAAGCATGAGAGTAAATTGCCCTTTCATTTTCCCTTAGGCACTGTATGCCACATCTGTTAGTATTTCTGATTTAAGGCAGAAAAATGGACATATCTTTACCTCTTTCTTCATGAATCAAAATTCTAGGGAGAAAAAATGAAACTAGATAAGATAATTCTTCCAGAGATAAGCTAAGGATGGGAGAAAAGGATACAATGAACAAGAGATTCGAAAATTTCCACAAAGTAGAGAGTGGTTGAATCATGATGGAATAATCAGAGTGATAACCAGGGTCAGCCAAGGTTCTGAAGGCTGCTGCATATGCAGGAACCGGCAGAATCATACCAGACTCTAAACCAGATTCACACACTAAGAGTAGGTAGTAGCTGAGTCCTGAGTTTAAGTTTCTAATTTTACATGTAATTCAGTTAGGTGAACATAGAGATTTTTAATTTTTTTTTGCCATACCCCAAGATGTAGAATAGTTCTTATGATTTACACTCAACAAGTATTTATTTGAAAAAACAGTAAATGTTTCTATTCGTTTACACAATACTTTCAAGTTTTTTGACCTTTCTCTCTGCCTGAGGGGAATAGAGTACCTGGAGTCTAATCATGATTTTCTCTCGATGGTGGGATTGCAGTTTTTCCTCATATATTTCTCTATTTTTTATATTTTCTAACCTTACCATGTCTAAACACTTGTAAAAGTGATAGTTCTTTGAAAGTCATCAAACAGGTCTTTCTCTCACGAATACTCAGTGCTTCAATTTAGAAGTAAATTACAAAGTATGATCTCATTTAATCATGGTATGCACAATCATTTTATGTCCTGTATTCTAAACTTGGCACACCTGTACTTGGCCAGGTAGGATGTATGACTGTGACCACAGGGCAAGATAGTTAGCCATACTATGTGCAAATGTCTTCCTCACTTTGTTCCACCATCCAGGATACTACTATAATGCGGTTCCTGCTGAGGTGTATATAAGATATAAATGGTATCAAGACTAAAATGAACTTTCATATAAAGAACATCTACTACACTTATTGCCAATGTGTTTTACCTTCTAATGATTATCTTTGTGCTTATTTATTCTATAGTGATTGGACATTTTGAAATGAAACATTCAGTTACTTATCAATAATTTGTCATATTAAAATACCTTACTGTGGGTGTTAACTGGAAGAACATCATTGAATAACTACCTTTAGCATAGTTTCAAATAAATTGATGTTTTTAAATAGATATTTACATAGATACATCAGATTTCTGTGGGACTTTTTCAAATGTTAGATATAGCTTTCACACTAATATAAATAAATATTTTCATGGCCATATTTACATATGGAGATGGTCAGTGGGAGAGTAAACTGAAGTTAAACTTTCTCAGTTCATTTTTAGAATACGGACAGATTCACAAACCACTATCTCTTTTATACTAAGACCCCATCATGCAGCACACAATGCCAAAAGCTAGAAGAGAATTTCAGGAGTAAAATCACCATTGCACACAGACACACACACAATCTGACAACACTTAGATTTAATCATTACCTTTTTTCATTAGTTTGAGGTTCCTACACACAGTTTTCCATAGTGGCTAGGCCAGTTTATATTCTCACCAGCACTGTAAGTGTTTCTTTCTCTCCACTTCCATGCCAGCATTTGTTGTTGCCCATTTTTTGACATGAGCCATTCTTGTCTGGTTTAAGGTGGTATCTCATTTTGCTTTTGATTTATATCTCCCTGATTGCTAGTGACATTGAACATTTTTCCATGTGCCTGTTGGCATTTGTATTTCTTCTTTGGAAAAGTGTCTCTTTAGTTCTTTTCCCCATTTTTTGACTGGGCTTTTTGTTTTGTTTTATAAGTTAAGTGAGTTCCTTGTGGATCTTTGTTATCAATCCCTTATCACTTTTATGGAGGGCAAAAAATTTTTTTCCCATTCGATTTGGTTTCTTTTTGTTTTGGTTATTGTCTTTTTTTGCTGTACAAAAGTTTTTAAGTTTTATGTAGTCCCAGCTGTTTATGTTTTCCTTAATTTTTTTTGACCATTTTTAGATGATTTGACCCAGCAATTACTCTTCTGGGAATATATCCACAGGAGAGCAAAATACTTATACAAAGGGATACCTGTACTTGGATGTTTGTTGCAGAACTATTTATAATTGCCAAGATATGGAAACAACCCAGATGTCCCAAAACAGACAAATGGATGAAAAAGATGTGGTATATGTACACAATGGAATATTATTCATCAATTAAAGATGACAAATTTTATGCATTTGGGATAACATGGATGGACCTAGAAGGAATCATATTAGCAGAAATAAGTCAGAAAGAAGACAGATACCAGATGGTTTCACTAATATATGGGATGTAAGGAAAACAAACAAAAGACCAAGAGGAAGAGTCAAAACAAGCTAACAACCAAACTCAAGCACACAGCTGGGAGTGGAGAGGCAAATGGGAGCAGTCAGGGAGGGAAGTTGGTTGGAGAACCTTAGGGAATACAAAGATGTGAAATATCTATATCTATATCTGTTTATATATATATATATATTAATTTATTTATTAAAAAAAAGACAATCATTCCCAACAAAGAAACAGTTGAAAAGAAACAGTAAATCATACCACTACTTTTTACATCTAAGTGTAACATGTAAAAAAGTGCTTGGAGTAAGAAAGTGCTTGGAGTCATCCCATTACTCACATTCACTCTGCTTTGAAGTTTGTCAGTCTGAAATCACACCCTAGCACCAAGAGTTTTTCTGCTTAAGTAAAATTTAATAATTAAAACAAAAATTATAAAGAAAAACATAAAAATGAAAACTCTACCAAGTACTTGAAGTATTTGAATAAATTTATTAACACAAAAGTTAGAGGCCAAAATAAATCCTATAATCGGAAAGTTTGTAAAACAGAAATGCTGCAGAGGCTCGAAGAAAACTTTAATATATGTTTAGTATACTGAAATATAAAAATATTTATTGATAAAGATGATGCTGCTAAAAAGGGACCACTATATGTGCACTGATAAGTGCAAACCACTAAGAAGAATAAAGAGAGAACTGACATAAAGCACAAAATGGAAAGATGAGGGCAAAAGTTGATGAAACATTTCAGTGGGCAACACACAAAAAATATTTGAATATTAAGTTAGGAAAAAATATTTTTAAAATGGACAAAATATAATATTGTGAACAGTCCAATAAACATCTTTTGATTATTGATGAGTGATAAATCAGAAAAACCTTCTTCTAGTAAAGAATTACAGTTGCAAGCTAAAAAAACTCAGAAAGTGCTCATCCTAGTAAGTGAAAAAGCCCTATTTGCAATAAACACATCCTTGTATCGTTTCAACTCTCAGGAGAAGAAGCTTCCAAATGTTTTCAGAAAGGAACAAAATAACATGTCACATTAAAAGATTAGGAAATGAAAACTTCCTTGCTTTCTCTTTCTTTGAGCTAATGATAAAACTAAATTAAAAAATTTCTCTCAGAATTTTTAAGAAAGAAGGATTTTCATACTAGGATTTCGCATAAATTATCTGTCAAAGAAGAGAATAAAATAAAAGCATTCGGTCATCTCGTGAATATTTCAAAAATATTACCTCCCATACCTCTCATTACTTTAGGATAATTTCTTAAATATCAGGCCAAATTAACAAAGAGGAAGATTAAGTATTCAAAGGTGAGTGACAGGGTAATTTTCAGGGTGATCATAAAAGGGTGTCTTGGAATAACAGAAGCAGCAGAGCTGCTATGGAGCAAACAACCAGCTCAGTGGTAGAGAATGGAGAAACAGTGGGTATTTCAGGATAGTGATTTTGTATTAAAGAATTGTGTTGCCAGAACTGACAGAAACAAAAAAATAACAACAACAACAATAACAAAAACAAACAGCAATCAACAAATATAACATAAGCAAGACCATAGTCAAGACCCTACCGTTGACCCCCAAAGTATACCTGGTTCAAAAGTTTTACAGACCCTCAAAAGTATCCATTTCTTTCAAACACAAATGCTTTTAGAAAAGAAATATATTGAAATCTTCATGTGATGTTAACGTGTCTTGATAATTGCACAAGGATAGCTTAAGAAAAGTGTTAGCAAATAAGATGTGCAAATAAATAGCATTTCCTAAATAAATTATTTACAAATTTTATTTTCACTTTATTAAAAATATGTGAAAGTAACTTTGGCTTATCACAGGATCTACCAACACAATTCATTCTGTCAGCACAGTATAGAAAAAAAAAAAGCCTAATAAATCTTACGGTGTAATTAAAATATATTAACAAAAGTCATGGGTAAAAATTTAATTTGATGACAGAGAAACAGTATTCTGTAAAATTCAAAACTCATTATCTGCAACATAATTTATTATGTTAACATAGTAATGAATAAAACTTAATTTGATGGAAGAAAAATAGCATTCAGTATGATCAAAGTTATTCATAATTAGAAAGAAAAATTTATGTTAAACTAGGTATAAAAGGAAATCTCCTTTTTCTGACAAAAGTTAAATTACTAGGGCTACCTACCACCCTTTTCTAAAAATAGTCCTGTCTAATAAGACATTGGATGTGTAACTTTTAAGACAAAGGAAAATAGAAATAACTGTACCATATGCAATCTGAATATTTTATTAAAAAGAAAATGAAATTAAAAGAAGTATGAAAATTGCAAATATCTGAAATGTTTAACTTGTAAATTAAATATAGGATTTTTTTAAATAAAAGCATGAACTAATATATAAACAATTATAGCTGAAAGAAATGCCAAAAAATTTCAACAAATAAAATAGCAATCTTCAAGTACATTATGTGTGTGCATACATCTGTGTGTGTGTGTATAAAATTTATAAGTTGTGGTTACTTAGAATATAAATATATATATAATGATATTTTATGTGTGTTTTCAAAATGCTACTGAAGGGTATGAAAAATGCTAAATAACTATGAGATATATACTTGGATACAAGCTCTTGATGGTGTATTTTTCCACAAATTATTCTGAAAATTCAATCCCATTTTAAACATAAACGTAACAGGAATTTTCTTGAAATTTAACAACTTAATTCTGAATGTGAACTAGAAAAGTTAAAGACAGTACAGAGGTGGGCAAGTATTCAGTAAAATGGAAATTTGTAAGAGATATTAGTAGATTAAAAAGGTGGAATCACAGGTAGGAGATAACTGTTTGTTGAGGTAATATATGTTTGTAACAATGTACATGATTTGGGGCACTTGGTTCACACTAACTCACAACCACACTCACCACCAAAGAACTCATAATACTAGAACTCCTTCCCTCCTTGTACCCAACCCACTTCCTCCCTCCTCTAGTATCTTCAGTTCTGTGGTCACAATTCTATGGTTTATTTTGATTTAGTTTTTTCAATTCCTTGTTTTGTTTCACTATATTTCACTAATGAAGCCATCCAGTATTTGTCTTTCCCCTTCTGACTTACTTTACTTACCATATACCCTCCAGTTCCATCCATGGTATTGCCAATGACAAGAATCTGTCTATCTGCCTGTCTGTCTGTCTGTCTGTCTGTCTGGTTGGGTCATATTCCATTCTGCAAAATACTACATCATCTTAATACAGTCTTCTACTTGTAGAGGATTAGGTTGTTTCCATAACTTGTCTATTGCAAATAGTGCTGCAGTAAACATAGAAGTGCATAAATCTCTTTAAACCAGTATTTTTTATTTTAATTCTATGGTAGATCCATAGGAGGGGAATTTATGAGTCTTGTATTAGATTCATTTTTACTATTTGAGGAAACCTTATATTGTTTTACTTAGAATGGAACCAGTTTACAGTCCCACCAACAATGTACAAAATTTTCATTTTTTTTTCACATCCTTGTCAATATTTGTTGTTTCTGGTGTTTTTGATATGGGCCAACTGGAAAAAAATCTTGTGGTGTCAAATGAATGTGCAGATAAATAGAAATGTCATCTCCAAATATAATATAGTATCTTCTAACATGTACAAGGAGACAGTGATCTAATTGCAGAATTGTTTGAAATCATAATCAGTTCATCAATACAAATGTTTATGAAGAGGAGGAGCTATGATGTATTATATGATATATTCATGGGGTGTAAAATCTCAGAGTGACTTAAGTAATAAATATCAAACACCTTATGTTGGAATAAATAGAAAAGATCTGGGATGATATGTAGAACGTGATAGGTTTAATGTAGATTTAATGCATGCAAAACAACAGTAAATATTGTTTATGGGTATACACAAATGTAATTTACTATGAAAACATTTATTGCAAAGACACATATCACTTTTATAATAATAGTTACCTCTAGGAAGGAAAAACATATTTGCATTTAAAGAGAATATAAAAGCTTCTTAAAATATCTGTCATGTTTGACTCCAAAGCATTTTTGAAGGGTTTTGTTCAGTAGTAAAGTTTAGTATGGTGTTTTTATAATATTCTGTATCATTTCTGAATAAGTAAAATTTTTCATTGAATTAATGTATATAAATCATTAACTTTCTAGATGCTATTTAAAACTACAGGCCAATATTTGTTGCATTAGTCTTTTTTGTGAATTAATTTTTAAACAGAAAATAGCTAATTATTACCAGATGGTGAGAAACTGCACATAAGGCCTTTACCACAGCCATCAAGGAAAGGACTTTAAGGTAATTGTATAGGTGGTGTGCTCTTTGCAATGCCAAGAACATAACAAACAGATGCTTCATTGACTCATGCTTCTCATCTGTTCATCTATAATTCTTGGGTGTGCCACCCAGCATCTCAGATAAATGGAGAGCGCGAGGTGTGAAAGGAATGTACCAATGCTGAGTTTCCTGTGCCTATCTTTCATTCTAGACAGACGGTTGTCATTCCTTAGAAAATTCATTACACCCAGTTTGAATTGCATGGTAATTTGTATGTACTTGGCATCTATACAGGAACATCAGAGAGCTGACTTCAGATTTTGAGACAAAACTGAATTTCCTGGAGGTGATCCCTGGACTGGTGTGAACAGCAGTACTCTATAACTTTCTTGCCTTTGACATAATTCCATGAATATTAAGAGTTTTCCAATGCAAAATATATTTTCTTTATGATTGATAAAAGGTAAATTCCACTAGAAATATATAGCAGTGGATCAACTTTTAGGAATTTAAAAAATGCAGAAAAAATATATGATCAACATAAATTATTGAGGCTCCTTATTTAAAAACATGAGACACATGAGTATGCGAGGCACTGCCAGACTTTTTGAGGAGGCACAACAAAGATGTATCCATTCCTTGCTATAGGCTACCAGAGATTAACTTTTTAAAATGATGTTTTACATTTTTCAATCATTTGATGTGTAAGAAAAATCTAATAATATACCACAGCTAGAGGCCACAACTGATTCTTCAATTGATTGAATGTTGTGCTTTATCTTAAAAAATAATTTAAATGAAAATCACTTGTTATTCTGACAGAAGGATATTAAAATATGCTTGACTCTGAGAGTTATGAAGTGCATGAAAGATAATAAACTAGTTCGACCTCTCACTCTGTCAAAACTATAAAATGAATGCAATGAGCAAACAAAATTGAGGAACATGTGTGAAATTCAGAAACATTTCACAGTGTTGTACTTTATAAAGCTTAACAGACACCAACCAAAAGGAGACTGCTATCATTTTGATGTGCTTAATTGTGATCCTAATATTAGCAATCACTTCAAGACCCAAGTCAACACCTGCACCCCTCTGAGGTTTTTTAAAGCTATTTACATCTCTGGAAGTTGATGTGGATAATTTAAGGTGAGAGAAACGTCCTCTGTTCATCTTCATTATGACTCAGATTGTAGCTCTTAGCTTGCTCCCAGAAGTAATTTCAGACCCTGCTGTAAACGATGACACTGTAGATTCAAGGTATTTTATTTGTATACAAACACATGTTGGCATAGAAAAGAAAAACAAGAAAAATAAATAGGATCACTGTTTAATATCATTTATATTTACATATATTGTATGGCATTTAAAAATTTTTGTTTATACTAAACTTGTGTTATTTGCTCCATAGAAACTTCTTTGATTTTAAGGGTATCTAGTTAAAAAATTACTTTAATTATGTCTTTATTTTCTTTCTATTGAAATTTTCATAGACATTTCTATATCACTTTGGGGTTACATTTTATACTCCTCCATATGTGTGTATACTTCATTTTACCCTTCATCAAACCTTCCATGATAATACCCTACACTCTTCCTCTAATTTTCTCCTCCCTTCCCTTTGTTCCCTCTGGTAACCAGTATATTTTTCATGTAGCACCAAGTTTAAATTTTCTCTGTTTTGCCAATGTATGCTCTTTTGGTTATTTGCAGCCCACAGAGAAGCAAAGCCATCTGTTATATGTTTTTCACTTTCTGACTTTTTTCATGTCACATAATACATGAACTTTCATCCATTTTGTCCCATAACATACTATTTCATCTTTTTTGAATAGTTGAGTAGTATTTCATTGAGTAGTAAATCACTGAAGTCCAATGATTTCTTTATCTGGTCATTTGTTGGTGGGCATTTAGGTTGGTTCTGTGACTAGACAATTGTGAACAGTTACTGCTGTGAACATATGAATGCATAAGTCTTTTCATATTATTATTTTGATATTTTCTGGTAAATATGTAGCAGAGGTATTGCTGAATCATATGAATTTTCCATTTTTGTCTTTTCTAGGAGTTTTCCATACCATTTTCCAAAGAGGTGATCCCAAATTTCACTCCCTTTTGTCCCCACATCCTTGTCAGTGTTAGTGATTTCTATTATCTTTGCTATAGGTCATTCTTACAGGAGAAAGATGATATCTCATTATGATTTTGATTTATATTTTCTTTATAATAGGTGGGATAATCAACAATTTTTCATGTGCCAATAGACCATGGGAATGTCTTGTTTAGAAAAGTTTGTATTTTTCTCATTTTTTATTGGGTTGTCTGTTTTTATGCTGTTGAATTATATAAATCCTTTCTATGTTTTGGAAATTAGCCCTTGTCAGATGTGTAATATATAAATAGCTTCTCCCCTTTGTAATTACTTTTCTGTTTTTGTACTGATTTCATTTAAGGTATAAAACCTTTTAATTTTGATGTAGTCCCATTTGTTTATCTTTGCTTTTGTTTCCTTTGCCATCAAAACTGTGTTCTCAAATATTCCTTTGCAATAAGACAATGAAAAGGAAGATAAGAACATCACATGATCATTTAACAGATGTCAAAAAGCACTTGATAAGATTCAACATCCATTTATGATTAAAAACTCTCAAGAAATGGGAATAAGTGGATTTATCTAAACATAATGAAAGCAGGATATAATAAACAAGTAGCACAGCTAAGTGGCAGGAAGCAAAAATCAATACAAAAAAAATCAGTTACATCTCTGTGTGTAAACAATGTACCAGAAGAAAGTGAAATGAAAAAATAAATAGCTACAATCGTACCAAAATGAATGCAATACCTGAAGTATGCATCAAGGAAGTAACTTACAGAAGTAAATTTATGGAAAGAGGTGAAAGACCTATAGACTGAAAATTGTAATAGTCTGTTAAAGAAAATAAAAGAAGAAATGAAAAGACACCTCATACTCATGGAAGAGAAAATAACGTTAAAATGCGCCATATTACCTAGAATAATTTACAGATTCTATGTCACATCTATCAAAATCCCAATGACATTTTTCAGGGAAATAAAGCAAAGCTAAAATTTGTACTTAACCACAGTTAAATAGTTGCAGCAATCCTGAGAGAAAAGAAGAAAAACTAAGGATCATATGCCCAGACTTCAGACTATATTCACAACAACAATAATTTGGAATAGTATGGGACTGGAACAAAGAAATTTAGATCAATGGCATAGACTAGAAAGTCTGGAAGTCAGTATACCACAAATATGGATAGTTCCTCTTTGGCAAAGAAACTGCATCCATGCAATGAAGAAGGGAAAACTTCTTTAATAAATGGTGTTGGGAAATATGGATGGAAAAAATATCTAATCAATAATGAAACTATATATTTAACACCATATGCAAAAATAATTTAAGGTAAGTTAATGTTTTGGACATAAATATTGACATAAAGAGAAGAGAGACTTAAGAGAAAAGAGAACATTTAAGAATATTCACTTTAAGTATAACCAGAAATAAGACAATGGCCACCTATGCAAACACTTTCCTCTTGTACACTCCATAAGTGAGGCAAGGCTCAGATGATTTCTTAGCCTTCCAGCAGCAGCTCTGTCACCATGGAAATCCCTTATTATTGGTCTTTTTGTTCTTCATACAAAACTGGCACAGACCCCGGCGAACAAGGAACTCTATCAGTTGACATCTTCCTGGCTCCTTTTCTGCAGAATCTTAATTCTACATTCTCATTATTTCAGTTACTCTAAAGTGCCTTTATATTTTATATATGTTTTTAGTTTTTTTAGACAGTTGATCAGCTAAGGTAACTCAATGGCATTGGGTAGTGGAAATTAATTTAAGTGAATTTAATGGACCTTGTTATTACTGTATTCTCTCAAATGCATTTGGCATACATAAATATTGTCTGTTTTTGAATAAACTGTATGATAAGAATATAGACATTTAAAAGCAGGGTGATTGGATTCAAAATAGGGCCATAGCACTTCAGCTTCTATGGAGAAGAAATACTAGTAAATCTGTGAAATGGACTTTGTGGGCCTGGTGGATACTGCCTCACCCAATTAACTTGGCTCTAACTTCGGCTTAGAGAATATCAAAGTCCAAACACACTTCTTGAAAGCAGAGGATAGACAGTGGGTATTCTGATTTTATTTTATTCTTTGTCCTTGACTTCATGTATATGCTTTGTATCGCTTTCTAGAAAAAGCAAACAAAAACAAGTGAAAAGAAATCCTTGCCATTCTCAAACCTAGAACATCTCAAATATCTGTGCTAAATGAGTATGGCTAAATTCTAGTGAAAATTTATTTATAAAGGCAGGCTACCTAGTATTTTGCGCACATTATTTGCCTGTTATTTCTCAACTCTGTATTAGCAACATTTGCCGGTCTTAATTTCATGAATGAATAAGCAGAAATATTTTTATAAATTTAAGAGAAAGCTATAGATGTCTACCCTCAGTATTATAATTCAGCACTGTTACAGATTACTAGCCAGTGCAAGACAAGAAACAAAAGGAAGCATTGTGAATTGGAAAGGAGGAGCAAGGACTTTCATTACTCCTAGATGTTTTGATTGACTGACAGAGAATCAATTGCACAAGTATTAAAAGAAATGAGATTATAATGATAGGCTAGCAGCATAAAAAAAAAATCAATCACTTTTTATAAGTGCGTAATTAGAAAAATTCAGTGAAAATAAATTCCATCACTAGCAATCATGCCAACGTCCAAAATATATCTTGGAATAAAATTAACCAAAATAAGAAATTATTCTTTCTCTGTGAAAAGATTCAAAATCACGGTCATCACAGATATTCAAGGTATTTAAATGGATCCTGAAAAAAACATGTTTATTATCAAAGTATGCGTTAAGGTTTAAATAGATTTTATTTCTTAATTATGCCATTTTCATTTCTTTATTAATACTTGCCATGCTTTTCAATATTTTGTATTTGGTTAATATAAATTTCTGTAGTATATCTGATCCTAGTACTTGTATTTTGTATTTTAAAATTATTCTTTTGTTGACTGTTTTGTTTGTGTGTGTACATTTAGTTTTTATATTCACTAGAATTTTACCTGTGGCTCTACATTGAAACTGTGTCCTAGAGAAGATTTGACTTTAATTCTGCCCACTTTAAATTTTAGGTGATGCATATAGTATTAACTCAGGTCCTTCATGTAGTTAATGTCTGACTCATTATCATATAATCTAAGGAGAAATATTGATTTCTTCTATCCAGAACAAAGGCAGACACAGATGAATTTTCTGCCCTGAAGTTTTTGTTTTGTTTTGTTTCCATTCATTAGATCATCTTCTTTCATGAGCTTTAACTTTGTACTAGAGACTCATGTTCTACATTCCTACATGTGTGGGTACAAACTTTTGTAAATTCCTCTATGTTCATGGGCATTCATCTCTAGAGTAGTCATTGAGATCAAAATAAAAGACTTATTATAAAAAAGTGTGCTGTTCACCAAAATTTATTTGCAAATACTCAAAATTGGCTAGGATCATCAATAATCTGGAATGCTTATTCCAGAAGATAATCATTATCTCAAACTCATCTCTATTCATTGTCTACGCTTGCAATAATATATTTGTCACATATTTGCCATTTTTTGATTGTTCATTACTGATTTTTGGGATAATTTAATCTGTATTATTGTGTATTTTGTATTATAGATTTGGTAAAAAAAAAAAAAAAAAAAAACTAGCAAAGTTGAAATGTCTTCCACACTCTGCTTGAAATTAAATAGTAGATGGTTGGATTTTGTATTTATTTGTATTTACAAAATAATTTCCATCATGATAAACTGTACAGAATCACTCTGCATCATATTGCTTTATAGGAATGATAATTGTTTCCTTCTAATATACATTTTGTAATTGATTTATTTTCTCTATACTTCATCTTTGCCATAGTCCCAGTACCCAGAGTGTAGGGCTTAATGCATTATCATAGGACTGAACCCTACCTAGTGAGATACACATTTGTGAGGAGTAGTCTGAGAGCACTAACTTTATTTCCATGTGTCATAGTTTCTTTCATTTATTTTTTATTACAATTATATTGTATTATAATTTATATTAGTTCTCCCACACATTCCATTTTTGTCTTCACTTTACTGGAACAAAAGGATCTTGTTTTTTGTGGAATGCTTGCCATGCCTCTTCACAGGTGCATTTGATTTCTCTTTTATTTTTATTTTATTTTTTTACTGGGACAAATTGCCCTTTTTTTTCCCCCATAAAGGCCACATTATAAACAATTGCGTTTCCATTGTTCTTACACCTTAAGTGATCACTTTTTATTTATTTTTAATTTTTTAATTGATTGCACACTTATTTATATGCATTTTACATTATTGTCTACCTTGAGGTTCTCCTATCACCCTGTCACCCATGAACCATCTTAATCGCTTGTGCCCATCCCTCTCCGGATTCCACCCTCCTCCCCTCTCTTGCTCCATGCTTCAGTTCTGTTGACAATTTTAAATTTTTCTTCACCATTTGTTTGTTTGTTTTCCCTAGATCCCTCATGTAAGTGAGACCATCCAGTATTTTTCTTTTTCTTTCTGGCTTATTTCCACTAACGTGATTCCTTCTAGCTCCATCCATGTTGCTGCAAATGACATGTTTGTCTTCTTTGATTGATGAATAATTTTCCATTGTGTATATATAACACAACTTTCTGATCCATTCATCTGTTTTGGGACATTTGAAAAAGACTTTTCTCCAAAGAGGAAATACAAATGGTCTCTCTTTTATAGGAGTGGAAACCAACTGTAGGACTGAAATATACATATGAAATAATTTTCATCAAATTTTGATGATTCATTCAGAGAAAAAGTAGTGGCGTAGTACAACAACTTTACCATATTAATTATAAACCTTCATTTTACACTGATTTTGCATTTTCTATCCCTAGGCTATAAGTTAAATATTTCATAAAGAAACAAAATGTTTGTTTGAGAGACAACAGGCTACTAGAAATAACCATGACAAGTTCTTGATGTCTCATTTTCCAAAATGGCAGAGGGATAAAAGATTTTATGAATTTAACTATGGTGACAAAAATGAACAAAAATAGCCTATCTCTAGAGAAGTGAGAAAAGCCAGTCTGATAAACAGAACCAGACTTTTACAGATCATTTATATTTCCCCCACTCTTACTTTTTGGTTATGATAATAAATACAAATAATAAAAATGTATTTCATTTGAATCTCACTGTGAGGCTTTCAAATGATTTGAATTTCTTTTCACAGAAGGTTTAGAAACTGTTTTTATATTTACATTAAAATTCACCTTCATTTGGGCTTCTGGTACGAGACAATCACCTCTCTTAGTCACTGTGGATTTTTATCACAAATTTATTCACTATAATAAGTATGTTAAGTGGGAATAAGAAGAAATAAAATGGGCCATTCTGGTTGCATTTTCTTTCTCTTCTCAAGAATTTTAATGCCACATACTTGCATTATGCAATAGCTTTCTTGTTTCTAAAAGTCCTTAACTCAGAGATTGTCAAACATTTTCTATAAATGACCAGATAGTAAGTATTGTAAATTTTATATGTCATATAGTTTCATGGGTTGCAACTATTCAACTCTCCTGTGGTGCATATGCAGCCACAAGCAAATCATAAACCAGCAGACATAGAATGATGTGCAATACAGCTTTCTTTACAAAGAAGATATTTGGTCAGTATCTTTTCTGACTCCAGCCTCAAAAATAACACTAGTTCTCTCATAGTGGAGTTTGAAAAACTTGTGCAGAGAGGTACAGCAGATTTTATTTTAGAAAGATGACACTTTATAGTATTGGAAAAAGCATTATGTTTGGGTCAGGGCTGAAAAGAAAGCAGTGGTTTCACCATCCACAAAATAAAACATACAGAAAGGCAAAATGTGGCAATAGGATCACATAGGACTTGTTTGTAGTAAAACAACAAAATATACAAAGCACTCCATGTGCCACAGCTATGACAATGGATGTAAATTTAAGGAGAAATTTTAAGCAGTATTTAAAGTGGGTTTATTCAGAAGGAAAGTCTTCATACTTAAATAAAAGAATTGCTTGGCTAGGTAAGCTTTATGTGAAATAAGGGGTCATAAATAAGTAAGACAGTCAACACTAGCAAGCTGATCATGGAACTGACTCATACAGCAAAGGACAGGGGTTGGGGGCAAAGTGAGGAGGGGTGACCACAATGGAATATGGTGATAGTTCATGTGTGAGATGGTGGTGGGTAAACTATCAGGACTGTAGTGATGTCAGAAAAAATGTAATAAAATATAAAAAATACAATTAAATAAGACAGGATAAGAGGTTTCTAGTGCTAAGAACATCTAATTGGACCAGGAAGTGAGATGGTAGAGAAAGAGTGTCTCATTTGTGAAGCTGCTTGGTGAATTGGGAGGAAGCTATTTTAAGGAAGTTCTCTGTTACCATGTTCAGGATAATCTAAGTAGCAGTCCACCTGTCTACTGTGTGTCCTCGTGGCACCTTTCTCTCACTCTACATTCTATCCTGATTACATTCTTCCAGAACCCAAAGGTTAACCCATACAAATGTCTGACATTTGTCTTGCTCTTCTGCTTTCCCTCCAGTACCCATCTGATGGACACATTGTCTTCTGATCTAATGACAGCTGATCATTTGGATGAGATAAGTTGGAAAAAAATTGAATAATCAAAAGTGTTTGAATGACCTGGGCAAAAATTCATGAATTTCACCTCAGAAATCCATTTTGGAAAACAACTATTGCTGGCCAAAAAAAAAAAATGAAGGAAAACATAAACAGCTAGGACTATATCAAACTAAAAAGTTTCTGTACATCAAAAGAGACAATAAGCAAAACAAAAAGAAACCCAACTGACTGGGAAAAAATTTTTGCTCTCCAGACAAGTGACAAGGATCCACGAAAGAGTTGCTACAACTCAACAAAAACAAAACAAAAAGTCCAGTCTAAAAATGGGGAGAATTGAAAAGACACTTCACCAAAGAGGAGATACACATGGATAATAGGCAAATGAAAGAATGTTTCACATCACTAGTAATCAGGGAAATGCAAATTAAAACCTCACTGAGATACCATCTTACACCAGTAAGAATGGCCCATATAAATAAAACGGACAAGTGTTGGCGCGGATGTGTAGAAAAAGGAACTCTAACACTGCTGGTGGGAGTGCAAACTGGTCCAGCCACTATGGAAGACTATGTGGAGGTACTTCAAACAATTGAAAGTGGAATTTTCATTTGACCCAGCAACCCCACTGCTGGAAATCTATCCAGAGGACATGAAAACACTAATCCAAAAGGACACCTGCACGCACATGTTTATTGCAGCTCTGTTTGCAATTGCCAAGATTTGGAAACAAACCAAATGCCACAAAACCAACAATTGGCTGAAAAAATGTGATATATGTACACGACGGAATACTACACATCAATCAAGAAGGACAAACATGTCATTCGCAGCAACGTGGATGGGACTAGAAGAACCCATATTAGCAGAAATAAGTCAAATAGAAAAATACAGGATGGTCTCACTTACATGATGTATAGAAGGGAAAACAAACAAATGAATAAGAAAAAATAAGAACAACCAATGGGATTGAACAATGGAGTGAGAGAGGAAGAGGGGGAAGAAGGTGGGGGAGGCAAAGGGCACAATAGATTAGGATGGTTAACAGGTGTTAGCGAAGTGGGAAAGCCCCAGGGTACACATTAATGTAATATAAATATAAATATATATGCAAATTAAAAATTTAAATAAAAAAGCAACCATTACAGATAGACAATCTCTGTGAATATCTCTTCTATCCTATTCCCCATTATACATTCCCAGAAAAATAATCAGTACACTGGATTTGATGTTTGCCATTCCAGTGGTTATTGAAACTTTTAAATCACATATCAGTAAATATTATTTTGAATAGTTTTAATTTTGTAATATATATACCTACCTATGTAACTTGCTTTCTTCCCACAAAAATTTTTTTTAAAAATTATTAAAAAAAAAACATTTCCTAACTAGGATATTGGAGAACATCCCCATTTGTTACTTCTATTATTGTATGCAAATTTCAGGTTGTCTTAAGGTTTTAAAATTTGTAGTATTTGTCATATTGATATCTTGTTGTATCCTAATTTTCTTTTATATATACGTTTTAAGCCTGAAATAAGCTGTTTAGCCTTAGAAGCAAAAAAAAAAAAAATGAATGAATTATATTTACTACTTAGCCTCAGAGGCTAAGAGTCTTGCAGCAAATAGATGTTTGTCATCCTTTCTCTTTTATTAGTGGGTATTGTCAATATTGTAATTTTATTTGATTTCATAATGAAATTGATACACATATGCTTAAAAAGTATGTTTTGAACACAAAGGTGAAAATTTTGATGTTCAAATTGTTGCAGTTATTTCATACCTCCCCAAAATTTTGTTTCCTCAAGAAGAAAATACTTGCCCATGTGTTTTCCAAATAAACTTTTAAAGTACGTTATTAAGTCAGAGGTCAATTATATTTTTGCCTGTTTTTGTATTAAATTTATTTCTCAGTGGTATTAGTTCTATGGTTTTATACTGGAAACCTCTAAAGTGAGAATTATGTATTTTCAAGAGTTTGAAAGCTATCTAGTACAGGAAGATAATTCTAGAATTCAGGTCAAAATTTATTGCTTATCTAAAATTAAAGGAGAATTTAGGTCACAATTTGAAAAATATTCACATATTTACAATGTATCATCCAAGACCCATAAGTTATATACATAAATACTTATAATAAAATGTTTATCTAGCTATATTTGATACTTGATATACAGAATGACATTGGTGCTCTCATTCAGAGTCTTAATTAGGTGTTTCTGTGTTACATGGAATTCCCCGTGATTTCTTGACAGAACAGTGGGATTCCATAATATATAGTAGACAAAATATTGGAAATGGGGTAAAAATCAGCATGTCTAAATAGATATTATTTGATATAAATTACTTCAACTTAAATCCATATCAATTATAAACTAATGGATAAAGGCATTCATTCTATGTCTCTGAGGAAAAAATATCTGAGAAGGAATAAAAACATATCAGAGAAGAAATATTTGCAACAGTTAATTGTTTATTTGACAACCATGATGCTTTGTGGAACCTTTTTGTGTATGATTATGGTAGAGCAGTTGACTTGTCTAGAATAAAATAAGCAGGAACTCTAAGGGACGCCAGATGGATTTTATTGCTTCCATTTTTTCCTGTTCTGCTCTGCCCTTCATTCTTCACAGATTGAGCTAACTTTTGAAAGCTCACACCCTGTCAGGTCATGCTGCTCCTCATTACGCATGAACTGGTTATCCAGAATATACATAACCTTAGGAATAATATGTCACTTTGTGACCCTATTTATATTTCTTATAAATATAAATATGGTTTTACCTTCTACCTCCTTTACTAGCCACATTATGCCTCTTATCACATTAGACTAATAAGTATTTCTGAATAGTTCTTATCTAGAAATTCAAGACCTGTATCTTTTCCCTCTATCTCAAATATTCTGCAGTTTCTAAATCAGTCTCAAATGGTACCATCTTCATAAATCCTTTTGAGTTCTCCCAAATTAGATTTTATATTTCCTTCTTTTACAGCCTCATTCTGTGCCGTTGTCTTAACTTTTCTTTTGAGAGAAGCAATGTTGTCTTGTTTGACTTTGCTCCATGCTAGTACTCTGTTGAACTGAATCTGTTCCTCTTCCTCCAAACCTGGTGGAAGGTTCCTCACTTCACATTCATCCCTGACTATTTGATCTGAGCCCTATCCCTGAATATCTGCAGTCCCTTAACAAAAAAAAATTGCTAAAGTTGCAGTCATGTTTAATTTAGTTAGATTATGCACTGTTTGAGGAACTATACATGGCTCCTGTAAAATTGCCTGATAACTACTAAAACACAGAGCTTATTATGTGTATGGCACTTAGTAAATCTTCACTGAGCACAATAAAGTGTAAAAATGTAGTATATAGTTTTGTTTCATAATTCATTTGAATCAAATATACTATTTTTTGTTATATTGTGCTTTTCAAAGATGAGATATTAATATGCCCTATTTTATATGACTGTTACAAATACTTTCCATCAAGAGATGTGGTCTCTGTCTCCTTTTCTTGACTTCAGTGGGCTAGTGATTTGTTTAGAAGCAATATGATGTTGTGGAAATGATAGAGTAACCTCAGTCTTTTTCAGAAAAAAAATGTACAACTTTAAAGATTTGCTTTCTGGCACACTTAGAGTAGGAGCACTGAACCACTGACTAGGAAACCTGACTAACTCAAGACCAATGTTTAGTGTGTGTTTTTTCTCATCCTGGATTATAATTACATGAGTGAATGACAGTTCAGATTTTATTCTTGTGATGTTGAGTGACCTGTTTTCAAAAGCCCCATTTTTGGCTCTAGATATGTGGAACGGAGACAAGTTATTTCTGCTTTGCTTTATCTAATTTACTGTACCAATAAACTGGCATAGTCAAATTGTTACTACTAAGCTTGGAATACTGTGTCTTATAAAGGTGTTACCTAGGATATCTTCTTAATTTTGGGGGAAACAGAAATTTGTAATAAAAACAGAAAGTAAGATCCTTTTACTATCCCTGTGCCATCACAGCTGGAGTCTTTCATGATCAAAGATGTGTTTGGGACGTCAATTACCTTTCACAACATGGAAATATTTTTCTGTGCTTAAAACATAATGAAGTTTCCCTAAAACTTCTTAAGAAGGTTGCCTTCTATTCACTGACATGGAAATGTAGTTAGGATTTTTCTCAGTAGCTTCTAAATAAAAACGCAGTGAAAGATGCAACTTATCTAAAGCCTTATAACTTTCAAATACAGTTCTCACAGTAGAAACACAGTAGAAGTAGGATCTGCTAGGATCAAGATACCACTCAGCATTCTCACTTCTACCCAATGAGAATATGACCTGCAAATAAGTCAGTGAAATGCTGGGCAGCCAGATATCATTATCAGTAGATGAATCTGTACTGTTCTGCTTGTAATTTACAGAGGCAGTGATCTTTCTTGGTGACCATTGACCTTGATTCAGATTCTGATTCTGCCATGTCAGCAATTTTTTCCAAACAAATTGTTTAACTACTACATGGAAGAACTTAGCTGTTCATGTCCTGGGACTAAGTCCTGTCACAGCAAAAATAACTTGAAAAGTGTTTCATGTATAGAAGCCACATCTGCTTTATTATTTGTTAGTGATATTCATGTAGTGCATTTTAATCACTTGCTAAGTGTGTGACCCTTCTGTTTGCTTTCCTCACTGGCAGCTGTGTTTTCTGTGACCCCTGAGTTCTTGTCTTCTGTGATCTTGCTGACTTGAATTTCAATTACTTTGGAATTTCTCAGCACATCAAACTTTATTCTATCTAAACGTGCTGTGACTTTTCCAGCTCATGTGCCAAGCACAGCACTCTACTGTAGATGGATACTTAAATAATATATAGTATCTCTATGTGAAAACTACTTTAGCTAGTTAGATAGTAATACAAAATATATATTTTATAAATTATCTATATTGGATGACAGAAGAGCTAATTGCTGAAATCAAGTTTTCACTTTGATACTTACTGACTTTCATTTATGAGCAAGGCAGATATCCTAGTTTAATTCTAAGCTTAAGCTATTTATGGAAATTATGAAATCCAACAATAACTGAGTTTCATTTGTAGGGATTTTGATTTTTTCTTTGGCCCCTTTATTTCAAGGAATTTAATATATTTTTCCCAGAAATTCTTAATCAATATTTGGGTACACAATCAAAATACTTGAAACAGAGATGGAATAACTACAGACTTTTCCCAAAAAGTATTATTATGTTTAATGATCTTACTGGTCCCTTCTTGTTAACAGCTTCATGTGGGCACTGTATCATGAAATATTTTTTTTCTCAAGTTCATGGAAATGAGGATAAAGAAAGTTGCCCTACTCTGGTATCTGGTATGATTAAGTCATTACTAGACATTAAGATATTACTAGTGTAGCAATTACTTAATGCTCTGAGTGTGATCATTTCCATGAACGCACTCTACTTCTTGTTTTTTCTTTTAAGTAAGACTAAGTAAGACTTTGATAGATTCACTTGAAATTATGCTGAGATCTTGACAAACCACTTTTTCCTGGGAGAGCAGGATGTTGTTCCTACATTTCTCTGCATTTCCACTCTGGTTGTTACAGGCTACCTCTTTCTGATTCATACAAATTTATGAACTTTCTCATATCCTTGAATTTCAGACTTTATAATAGGAATAATTTGATTTATGCATCCTCTGTCTTTTTAATATCAGTTTCTACATTAACCTAAACTTAGATTTGATTTCTGATGTGGCAGGAACAAATAGTCTGTGATATTCATGCCCTGGAGGAAGGAAATTGACATTGCTGTTATTTTTTGAGTGTATATTGATTTGACTTATTGCCAAGAAAATGAATTTTACTATTACACACAAAAGGCCAAAATTTATATAGGCATTTATTTAAATTCACAGAAAATATAGTCAAGGTGTCAAATAGAATATGCTGTATTTTTTTTAAACAAAGTGTCGTTTCATTGTCATGTGATTTGGTGGAAGAGAATTGCTGTAAATTATTTTTCATTAAATTTATCTCAAATCATAAAATTAACTGAACTTCTAGGTGCTTCTTATCTATTTAATCTGTCCTGGGAAATAAGATTCAATCTTTAAATTTTGGCTTGATTTCCTTCATAAAATGCCAACCAGCCAGACCACACCCAAGATAGCTATTTGTAAAGCATAATCACATTTTCTTCAGCAAGTCTGGTGTGACATTAGTCTTTTCAACACAGTGATCCATGGAGCTGTACAGAATGAAGAGTTGATGTATCATATTTTTCATCCTTGCTTATTAGAATCACTAATTGTTATTTCATAGATGTAACCGTATACTTAGTTGAAAACAACTGAAATTAATGTCTAGAATACTGTAGGTTTTTTAAATGATTAGCTGGAAATTTGACATTTATATTTCTGTAATTTGTAGACTAGATAATTATACACATTTCCACATACATGTATATTGCATTACAAATAAAAATCATGGTTATCAATTTTTAGACTTTATATAATGTATAGATGGAAGCTTTTTTTTTTTTTCCAATAGAGAAACCAGGGTGATAGTTGTGATTTAATCTCAGTTGAAATTTCTTTTCCAGCCACTTTTGGTCTAGATGAGCCATTGACCCTTTTCCTTTTTTAGGCCAGCCCATGCAATATTCCTATTCATAGACTGTTACTTCATACTGGTCATTTTTCTGGTTAGTCCCTATATTACAGTTCAGGTTTTGATTGCAGCTTAATCTAAGCCACCTTGTATTTAGTTTCTCAAAGTTATGATTTTTGTTTACAGGACAGCATTTACTAGCAACAGATAACAAATTCTAGCATCTTAACACACATTATCTCACAATTTCTGTGGGCCAGGAATATGGGTGCTGCTTAGCTGATGGTTCTGGCTCAAGGTCTTTCCTGAGGGGAGAGTCAGCCTGTGGTCTCCCCATAAGAAGTCTCACTTCTTGCTTCACCCAGAAAGAGTGATGGGTCTGTTTTTTTAATCTTCAAGGTGGTTCTGATGCAGGCTAGGTTTGAGAACCACTAAACTAAGGTATTATTTTAAAGATACATACTAACTAAAAATTATATCATAAACTAACTCATACAATTATATCATAAACAAACTAACATGTTTGTCATGTGAAGTCTCCCATTCTGTCCTTGACACCCCAGGTCCCTAAACACAGGAAGAATATTTCTGGTATGCTCCACTGCTTTTTAGAATTTATATAAATGGTTCCTCTGTATGTGATTGAATTAATTTTCTGTGCAAAAAAATTATATCATAATTCCCTCAATATTACATTACTTTTGGAGGTATTTATATCCTACAGTTGTTCTAGGGGCAGAAATAAAGGAAGCTCTTTCTTACCCAGCACTGTTTTACCTCCTGGATGGTGTACAAATCCTTGAGAATGAGGGCTTTAGGGAGTGTTCACCTCTTGTCACACTATCTTGCACTTGTTTGTTTCAGAATGCCTCCTCCTCTAAGCAATGGTGGGTGAGGACTCTGTTTTTTATTTTTTTTTTTACATCCAGACCTTCAGAAATACTCCTTTTTCTCTCTAATACTAAATACTCCTCTTTCTCTCTTACCCCAACTACAGACATCTTACTTCTCTCTTCCTTCCATTGCTTCATTATATCCAAAACTCCTTTCTGCAGAAAAGTTGGAGCTTAGAAGCCTTTAAAAATTTCTGTTTAATGCCTTCCTTAACCTTTGCTCTGTACCAGTTTAAACCCAAATGGAGGTAGGTTGTATGATAATTAAAGTGCTTTAGTACAGGCACAGACTTACTCAGCTATTAGTGAGGATGGAGAGAGGGTGTTTTAAAATATAATTTTGTTCACCCACAGGTAGAAGCAAATTCTCAAAAAAAGAATTTTCTCTATGGAACTTCCATATTTCTGTGACAAAGTTTTGGGACTCTGCTACTTGGAAGCAAAAAGTTTTTAAATTTAAACCATTCTCAGTACAATGTTCCTCTTAATGATAAATGGGCATGCTTCAAGCTGAGAGGTTAAAAGGTGAGAAAAGGCTATACTAAAACCATTCTCACAGTACAGTATTTCACTTAATGATAAATGGCACTGTTTCAACTTGGGAGGATGAGAGATTTTACATTTGCTTTGAAGCAGAGAAATAGCCAAGTGCCAACTGCTACTGATACAGATGTTTAAGAAAGTGAGAGTAAATGACTGAGTACAAGCTACTCTTACACTTAGGAAATGTCATTATTTTTTCCCCTATCCTCTGCAAAGTGCATTTTGTGCCACCTAGAAAATCACATACACATTATTTCCTACAAAAAAAAAAACCTAACAAAATAGATAATCAATATTTTCAATCACCCTCTTCTAATTTTTTCAGGGAAAATTTTGCAAAAACTAGGGGAAGGATCAACCAAAAACATCAACTTTCTATTTCCCAAAACCTTGTGCTTTGGGGAATGTATAACTTGAAAAATAATTCCAAAAACTTTACTCCATTTTACTTAAACATTCCATACCCAAAAGTAAAAACAAACAAACAAAAAAACCTACAAATTTGTGAATCAGATTCCATGAAAGAGCTTAAAAATGTAAAAATGTAAAACTGAAAGTAAAAACAAACAAACAAAAAAACCTACAAATTTGTGAATCAGATTCCATGAAAGAGCTTAAAAATGTAAAAATGTAAAAATGTAAAACTGACTAGCTTTTAGGTGAATAAAGGACAAGAAAAAGAGGCCATGAGGTAATACTGGAATATATTGAATCTATGTGTCTACTCTCACAGATGATTTTCATTCATAGGTGGCTCATATGAGAATTATTTTCTACCCACCAAGTATGTGTCCAATACTAGCCTACCTTCACTTGCATTTGGCTGACATTACTAGAGAGTGAGCAGAAACTATAGGGTCAGTTGTTCTAAAAGATATTTTTATTTAAAGTGACAATATGAATTATTTAAAAATTTTAAACAAAATGAAATTTTAAAAAAAATAGGGTGAACTAGCATATTACAATGCTTTTGCATGAATAAGTACAGTCTTTCTTCTTTTTTGTTTGCCAATACATTTACTCCCATCAACCATTCTTACTGTAGTTGAAAAAAGAAATCTTATCACCCAAATCTCTCCTGTTTCACTGGCCTTCCAGGACTTCCAGAACATCTTACCCTCCTGCTGCAACCTACACTCAGATTAGACTCTCAAAAAAACAAACCATTTATCCTTGCCTGCTTCATCTGTAGAAACTAAATATAAAAGAACAAGGAAACTTAGGTTGCGTTGTGAACCATACTCATCAATTTGCAATCATGATGTAATCTCGAAAGCATTACAGGACTATCACAGAGGCCAGTCCTCCTTTTTCTAACAAAAATCCTACCTGATTTCCAAATGGGGTTGTTACTTCAGCTCTTCTCTGGTTTTACAGTGCTTTGTCTGGGTATCAGCCTATTTATGTTGCTCAGTGAGTTCCTTCAAATCTAACTGTAACCTTCCCAGTCCGAGCAGGCTCCAGATACTATCTTCATAGTATTTCTTGACTATTCTAAAATAAATTATTCTTTATTTTGTATTGTCATGTGGGTGGAGACTGAGTTTAATGCAATTATATTAAATCAGTCACATGTAATTCTATAGTGATGCCACTCACTGAACAGACTGCAGGAAAATGTAAACATAACTTTTGGATGCCTGGAGAATCTGTAAATATGTGTTTCATTTTATGGCAATATTTATGTTATGTGATCTCTAACTAAATCTACAGTATCAGTGAAGTGTACCTATGCCAATATTTAGTAAAGTGGATGAGGAGAAATGATCAGAAAACATTAAAAGAGAACAAAAGATAAACATCAACCCTCCACCTTTTACCAAAAAAAAAGTGAACGATACTAATACTTTGATCTTGTAGTGAAGATTGATTCTTTTGGATGATGTGGTGAAATGTATCAAGTAATACTAAGATTTTTAATAAGACATGAATATGCATTTGGTTTTTGATTTCATCATTTTGGTATGAGAATGTTTATAGGAAAAGTGTAAGAAGTAATAAGGATGCACTGCTAATTGGAATGGACTTGAGAATGGGCATGAAATAAGTAAAATAATATAATATAATAATATATTATATAGTCTAATAATATTCCATATTCTAAAACAGAAAAGCATATGCAAAATTACAATAGGGAAACTAAAGGCATAGTAACAAATAAGCAAACTAAACATCTATAAATGTCTTAAAGGTGTAAAAACAAAAAAGAAAATAAAACATGCAAACTATTTAGAATTACCAATATACAACATATATACATATATATAGTATCTATATTGAATAGTATTAATGTATCATTAAAAAATACTATGCATTTGAGGGGAGAAAACCAATACTGTCAAAAAATTAACAGGGTTGTAAGCAAAAGTTATATTATATTCATTAAATAAATAAAAATAAAATGTGCTAGGAAAGGAAACAAAGTTAATTATGTCGGAATATATTCAATAGGAAGCTAAGGAAACACAGCACAATATTAAATCAGTAAAGGTGTTTTTGATCTTAGTTAATACATTCTTAGGATAAAACTATGTATATCTTTTGACAAACTACTTATGCCATCCCTGTACTTGAGTACTTGCTGTTTATTTTGCTTGTCATCCATATAGCATTTGGTTTCTTAAAATCTCTTGCTGGGAGAAGTGAAGATGATGGTTCAGAGGTGACATGATTGTGGAAGAACCTCAAGGTATGCAATCATGTTTTATATATATATATATATATATATATATACAATCAATAAAAATAATAATAATGACAAAGTATATAAAGATCTTTTCATCAGTAGCATTAAGAAGAAAACTCTTCCTATTGGTATTAGTGAAAGTAATCATTTGGTTTGCTAAATATATTTTAACACAGCAAAAAAAGAAATTCTCTTGCTTTGTTATTTCCAACTATAAAATCTCTGTGGTGGGAAGAAGGAAAAGAGAGGTTCTGAAGAAAAGTGCTGACAGACTAGAGCAATCACAATATATAAGGCAATTGAAGTTGAGTATTTTGTTTTTACAAAGCTACAGTATATGAAAGCAAGGAAAAGAAAGTTGTGAATAGCTTCTGAGTAAATAATCCAGAGTTTGCACAATAAAACTACATATTTGACTCAATGAACTGATAAATCAAAGTAAAAAGAGATAGAAAGGATAATGGGATAAGAAACATCATCTACAAATAGTATAAAATTAAGAATTATTTTAAAAGTGAAGCTTTAGAGATCATACCAGTCTTAATTTAAAACAAAAGGGTCAATGAACATTTTAAATATAAAAAGAAAGCAAGATCAAATTGAAATGCTTCTGAAATGTACTAGGGAAATCATTATGCAATTTCAAATCTCTCAGTTATTTTTCTTTCCAATCTTTTATTTTGGCAAAATACAAGTGACTTGAATTTATAATTTTAACCATTTTTCAGTGTGAAGTTAAGTGACATTCATCATATTATACAACTTTCATTCTATCCATCTCAAGAACACTTCCATTTTGTAAAATCCAATGACTTTAATCACTTACGCAATTTTTCTCCATTCACACATCCCCCTGGTCTTGATAACAACTGTTCTACTTTAAGTCTCTACAGTTTTGATCCCTATTAAGTACTTCATATGAGAGTTTTTATAAACTAGTTTTCTTTTTGTTACTGACATTTCACTTTGCATAACATCCTCAAGAATCATTTATGTTGGTGCATGTGTCAAAACTTCCTTTCTTTTTAAGATTGATTCATTTTTCATTGTATTTTAGACCACATTTTGTTTATTTATTTGCCCTACCAATGGAAACTTGGCTTGTTTCCAGTTTTTGCTTTGAATAGTGATGCTGTGTACAAGGATCTGCTGGAATCCTTGCTTCCCATACTTTCTGTTTATACTAATTTATTACTATTTTACTAATTTATTATTATTACAACTCTATAATTTGGAGTATACATCACCACATCTCCCCCACCCATTGTCATAATTCCAATGTGGATATCCTATCCCTTTCCTTCTGCTAGTTTTCTCTTTGCACCCACCCTGCATTTCCTCTGGTAACAGTATCTTTTGCAGAGTCTAAGATTGATTTCTGCTTTGTTTTGCCAGTTTGTTTTCTTTGGTTTTTCATATTCTAGAAACAAGTGAAACTGGTAACTGTCTTTCACATTCTGACTTATTTCATTTAGTATAATTAACTCAAAATTCATCCATTTTGCCCCCAGTGATATTCTGTAATTTCGTATTTCTCCAGCCATCTATTGTTAGGTATTTAGGTGGGTTCCATGTTGGTTATTGTGAATAATGCTGACTTAAACACAGGGTCATAAATCTTTTCATATTAGTATTCCATAATCTTTGAGTTAATAACTAGCAGTAGTATCACTGAATCATATGGAAATTCTAGGTTAGCTTTTTAAAAGGCATTTCTATACAATTCTTAGAGGCTGTGCCAGATTATATTCCTATCAATAGTAAAGTTGAAAGGAAAGGGATAATTTTTAAAAAATTGAAATGATGAAAATTGACCCCAGGAAAGATAAAAAACCTGAATACATAAATAACCATACAGAGGATATAAAAGATAGTCAAATATTTTCCTCCCTTCTGACACTAAGCCAATTGATTACTTTCATAACATATTCAATAAAATAAAGATTTCTAGGCTCTTTAAGTTTTCTCAGAGCATGAAAAACATCACATTTTTTATTCTGTGACCTAATTTTTAAAAATAATGAAAATAGCACCGTATTATTTATAAACTTAGACAACAATTTTATTATTAAATATTTGCAAGCTGAATACATGAATATATTTATAAATAACACACCAAACAAGGATGAATATATTTATAAATAGCACATACCAAACAAGTATTTTAAAAGTACTTTGTTTTATCAGATTTGAGAAACCTTTTAGTATACAGTTACTAATATTTTGAAAAATAAAATGAGTGTGATTGGAGGGAAATTATATTTTAGAGATAAGAAAATTGACATATATTGTAGTTAAGATACATATTCAGTATAGAAGAGAATATGTTTGGAACATCTGACTTTGAAAAAAAAATTGAAAAATAAATAAAACAGCTTCATGTTTCCTGGGTCTTACATAATCCTGGTGAACCTCTAGTTGTCCTAATAAAATAAATGATTGAACCTTAGGTTGGAACAGAAAACCTAGTCTAAGTTTGTTTCTCTTATCAGGAAACTAAAACATTTCCCAGCAAGCAACTCTTTAAGTGTCATTGATGATAACAGGCTCAGAAGCACCCCCCCCCCCATGGCTTCCACAAAAAGAGCTTTGGAAGCCTCTCTTATAGCAGACTGTGGGAGAAAAGGGGGCTGGGGTTTCAATTAGGAAACCAACTATGTCTACCACAGTGGCCTTTTTTCCCTTGGTGACTGTCAAGTGATTTCTTCACACCATTTCACCTTCCTTCTTGATGCAATCAGAAAAGCACAGCATATGATGAGGGAGCACTTGCTTTTTATGCAATGAGTTCATTTATTTCCAGTCATTTCTATAATCTGAATTATTTCCACGATACATCAGCCTCTGTAATACAGTCATGGATGCTCATAAGAACTGCTAGTTTGGCAAATGTTTAAGCATAATTCACTTTACAATGTAATCATTCATCAGGGAGCCAAAGGCAGTTTTATTGAATTAGATACATAAAATAGCTTATGTTTGGAGGACACCGGAGGGCATATCTACTAGTCGTGGTGATTAGTCTTGAGTGATGTGCCTCACACATCAGAAAATAAAATATTATGACCATGCAAACAGCTGAATGAATATATGAGTGTTCTGAAGCCATTGAAAATAACTTTTGTTCCTCCCTAGGATGTCACACTTAAAATATTTTACAGGTATGTGACATGAAAGGAATACTTGAAGCTGTAGGGTCTCACTGCTAGTCCTTGAAAAATTTACTTTTGAACTATATTATTAAATATTAATTTCAAAAATTCCTTTGGTTGCATCTATATGATTGACTGTTTTCATCCAGGTGGTTTTTAAATCGGAAAGATCAGGGAAACCTTTTCCTATCATTCAGGCATCAATACTTAATTTTACTTGCGTTAGACTAAAAATAGATGATTCAGGTCTGACTCTTATGTCATTTCATAATTACTAAACAATGTGAAGTTGGGAATATCCTTTTCTTGAATAGGATCTTAAACTGTAAACTGAAAGTTGGTCAGGTTGGACACTATCCTACTAAATGATCATCTTGTAGTTTATTGTTTGTTTGTTTTTAACATTTTAAGAGAACAGGTTTATTAGGAAGAGGGAAAATAAAAAGAGGCACCTGCATAGACACAGGTGGATGGGAAAACTTCTGCTGCTGCTTGCTATAAAGGGAAAAGACTTAAGAAGCGTCAGTTTCTTTCTTTAGGGGACTGGGGACATCAGAATTAGTGTCTCTAGACAGAGAGGAGCTTCAGTGGGGTGATCACAAGCTTCTTCCCTCACAGAAAATGTGCTGAATTTTTCTCCATGGAATAATTTAAAATTAGCCATTTTGTGAATATGGTTCAATTAGAATTACAGTAATTCTCAGAGAATGTGCAGCGTTCAGGCGTCAGTCACCTTTTTCAGGCATGATTTCATTTCACTCTTTGTGCTTGAGTCTCACACTTAGCTCCGACTCCCTGTATGCCTCACATTTTCATTCTGAGGTAATGACTGTGTTGCACTTTGATAATGGTTTTACTGACCACAATTTTGGTCTTAGAGAAGTGGTACATGTCCTGTGGTCATTGGGGCCATGCATCAGAAGGATTGATTCCTTTAGTCAAACCTTTTTTGCATCATCATTCCCCCATCCGCTTGTTTATTTTTTACCAGTATGCTAAAATTCTCCAGGAATCTTATATTTTCAAATGTAAGCAGTACCTAGACTCATCATTCCTGACCCTGTCATGCCATCTCTGCTCTCCTTCCTTGCACCG
Organism: Uropsilus gracilis; assembly: GCA_004024945.1. Lineage (NCBI taxonomy): Eukaryota > Metazoa > Chordata > Mammalia > Eulipotyphla > Talpidae > Uropsilus > Uropsilus gracilis. The sequence goes on along the minus strand of PVHY01002211.1, from coordinate 79,154 downwards.
TGATAAAGGCTGCCTCCATTATCCATCATTAGAATTGCTGTATTAGCCTCTCTACCCTTTTAGTTTTCTGTGCTAACATTTTGACAATGTTTTTTCTAGGCAACATTCATCGTCACTCTTTCAAATATCAGACCACTTGTTAAAAAGTTAGATACCTTTCTCTTGATCCAAAATGAAATCTAATGGCTTTTATGTTAAGCAAAACTGTATGCTTTGGTCCTTCACTGAATTTATTGTCTCAAAGCATGATGCTTCCTTCCTTCTGCTACACTCATTATTCTTCCCCCTCCTGAATATTTCAGAATGTTTTCTACCTTAATTTTCTATTTTCTTTTCTTGAATTGTTTCTTTTCTATTCCTTTGAATTATAAATATGTAGATAGACACATTCACATGATATGTACACTATATCTCTACCTATACCTATATCTGTACCTATATCTGTTCCTGTATATCTATACCTCTATCTCTACCTGTGCTTACACCTTTACCTATTTATGTATATCTATATCTATATCTATATCTATATCTAATCTCATTCATTCACTGAATTTAGCCATTATCTCTTCAAAATGAACTTTCTTCTCTTTCCTCTGTTAGAATTTAACTCACAAACTCCCTCCTTGATTGAACTCATGCTCATGGAACTCAAGTGAAATTATTTCGCTTACTCATTTCTTTATATTCACTATTGTTGCTGCCACAAAGTATACGCACATGCACACACACACACACACACACAAACACACGCACATCACAGGCTCACAAATGTGAGCTCCATGAAGGCAATCCATGATCTTTTTGTTTACCAATACATTATGCCAAAGAACAACAACAAATATGTGGCATAAATGAAAGATATAATAGGAATTTTTGAGCAAATCTTTATTGAATTGTGGAATTGGGTAAAAAGGAAGGAAGGTAATGTAGCACACTCAGGTTAATGAAAAATATTATAGTTACATGTTGCATGATGTATTAAACACATTGTATGTAACAATGCAGTTGATCTTCAGGACATTTTTATAGTATGGTAGGTCTAACATCCCTATTTTGAGGAAGATATAGCAAAGATAACAGAAATCTATGACCAAGATACAGAATGAATAAAGGATGTAATTGAAATTCCAATGCAGGAAATCATCATTTTTTCCTGACAGTTAAATTGCATTCCATCACTCCTTTCCAGTGACTCCAGAGTAATGTCTCCATGAGAAGATGCTGTGACTGCTGATTTGGAATTCAAGGATACTGAACACTACTTAGAGGGTTCATTCAGTATCTACCATCACTGGCATAGTAGCCCAGTGGTCCTTTGTCCCATGAGAAAGTGGTAACATATGAGGGGTAAAACTGACAGATGAAATTTATGATTATGGCAGTAGTGACAATAAATATAATTTTGGTTTATTTTAATGTTGCTAATATTAATGCCTGCAGTCCATCAGAGAAATGGATATCTAATGGTAATTCTATACTTTAGATCTACTTGGATAGAGATCCATTTTAGATGCAGAGAAATGAAGAAACAAATAAAACACGTTCTGACACTTCATTTTGGTTCGTTCCACTAGTCCCAAGTTTTATCCATTTCTTCCTATGCTATCTCATTCCATCTCCTTTTGTTATTTTATTTGTTTAATAATTGCTGAATACATTTGAAATTAATTTCATTTGACGTTGGAAGTAAGGACGTATGTAGGATAAAACTTATAAAGACAGACAAAAGGTAGTGCATGTCTTCATTTGAGCTGGGATAATTGTATCTGTGGATAAGATCATCTCTGTATTCCAAACATGGCTCTCTTAGTCAATGTTTTTGAAACTCAATTTCTTCCCTTAGGTTATGGCATTAAAATTTATACACATGTATAGATTTTTCTCTAGTATTTTTGTTTTAAGTAATCTAATGTACTAATGCATACAAAGAAATTCACCATCACTGGAAATAGAATTTTAACTTTTTTCACTTCTAAAATTTCTAGAATAACACAGAAAATAACAAATCACAAAGTATAGTTAAAACAAGTTCTAGAGTTTATGTCAGACATCATTATTTCTTTTCAAAAAAATGACATATTAAATTAAACTAATAAACTATGTTCTAATATTTGAAAAAACCTGCTGGTCATAAATGTGTAGATTAGATATATGGAACACAGGACTTAAATAGAGGAGAAAATTTAGTTCTTTGGTTAATTGCTAACATTATACTTAACATAACTCTGAGATTTAGAGAGAGCAAATGAATTGCCAAAGATCACACTAGGGATTTCCTGATTAGTATAGATGTGTTTTCCTTCTTATTTTGTCTTGTTCATTGTGTACTCCCTAAAATTCTAATAAAAGACATCCACTAGGTAGTAGGAACATTTTCCCTCATTTAATGTATATGTGTAAAAAAATCTACTTCTTAGTCTTTTCCTCAAGACCCTAGTGCCTGCTTTTGATATAGGAAATTTAAAAGCCCAGGACCAATGCCATTACACCATGAAAGTGCAGACAATTGCTGATTTACAAATTAAGCATATAAACATAGACACATAGAATTGTTCATATACAAACAGTTCTTAAAATAATTACTGAGAAATTTATAAGGCAAAAGCTGAAATATGCAGAACATATACTAATTTATTGATAACTGGAATGAACTATGCAAGCACAGTTTTTAAAGATGGCAAGCAATGACAATAATAGTTTTTATTGATGTATACTCATTATAAAGCATTTGGAAAATACTAGAAAACTTAAAAAGAACAAAATAAATCATCCATGAATTCACTGCCAGGAATCAATCACCCTTAAAATTCATTAGTTTTTGATAAATGCCATGTCCATGTTTATTTTGAGGGATAGTTCAGATTATAATGCATTCACAATTTTATAAACTTTTGTGAAGTTTGACTTTACATTTGAAGCATTTACTATAAACTATATGCTTTTAAAATAATATTTTACTACCTGATGTTTTTTTATTTAGCCACATCCTTAATACAACCTGGCTTCTATTTATAAATACTGCTTTTACTTCTAGCTCCACCATTGAAAAACACTCAAAATAAACATAACTCAGCATTAAGAAACTAGCCATTGATTATAGGTGCAGAGATGTAGAAAATAAAAAGCAGAAACTGAGAAATTGTTTGAGTTCTGACTTTTGAAATCATCTGATCGTTATTTATAACCTAGTCTCCCCCCCAGTATCTAACATCTGTCTCTTACTTGGAAAGATGGATCTTACCAATATTTAATCAAATATTATTATGCTAAAAATTGAGTCATTAATAGTGAGCTTGTCATTTTTATTCCTTTTTTCTGTGCTTTTTAAAGCCTGTATTAGTAACTTCTGAAATTCTCCATTCCTTTTCAGACATGGAAAAGCTTTGGCTATTCTCACTAGTCTCTTTTTAGGGGCATCTATCAAATTTGATTATGCTGACAGTCTCTTGAACTGAATGTTTAATCATTCTTTCATTTGTTAGTTAATCAATGTATAAATAAATTTATGCATTTATTTACTTGCATGTGAATCCATACATACAATACATACAATATTTCTCCCTCAAAGTCTAAGTCTAACATGTACTAGTCAAAATGCTAGATACTGGCAAAAAAACACAATTCTTGTTTAGCAGAGTCTTAGTCTTACTGGGAAGAATATTTACTTTTGTCTTTGCTGAATTTTACCCTCCTGCTCCAAAAACTTGTACCCTGAAAAAGAAGTGCTTCCCTTTCTCATTTTGTATTTGATTTTGATGGTCCCACCAAATTAGGATTGGATCATGCATCAGCAACTTTTTAAGTCAATTATATACCATTGATCATTGTATGATAATCAACCATACCCATAACAGGAGGCTTGACAATGGTCAGCCATGACTTACAGTATGACAGACAGAAATGTTAACTATTTTGTTACACTAAGTTGCTTTCTAAATTATCTTCAAGATTTGAAATGCCATGTTGCTATTGGTGTCATATAATGATTCACCTATATTTTTCTTTACTTTGATTAGGATATTTTGCACTTATTTGTTTATTTATTTTATTAGTCATAGCATTAAACATAAAGTTTATCACTCAACTGGTAGATCTATCTTATTTAAAATTGCAATTGATACATCTCTTGCATATCAACTTGGGAGATTTGGAGTCAATAGTTTTAAGTAACTTCATATAAGAAAGATGGCCTATCAGCAAAATAATAATAAAAAAAAAAGAATAACATATTTAGAAGCTATCTGGGATAGAGATAGAACTTTGAAATTCATTATAAATCTTTCATAAAACATCAGTTATGTTTCAGATACCTATTCTCAAGGAGTTTTTCATTGTATTAACCAGAAGAATGCCTTTTGGTCTACCCTAATTCAGCTAAATGAGGTATAGCAGAGATTTGCATGGGAAGGACTGTATCTGTTATAAAAACAGATGAAGAGAAAATACTCTAAACACAGGAAGATGGAAAAGCATGGCAATGTGAAGATTTTCTTTCTCTTTTCTTCTCTACACCCCTACCACATTGTCTCTGAATGCCTGGATCTGTGGTGTCAGTTTTCAGGAGGTCCTTTTAGGAGAAACCCTTTGTTTCTCTATATTCCAAAGGAGAAATCCTTTGTTTCTCTATATTCCAGAATAGGTGACACCTATTTATCTTTCTCCCTCTGACTTGCTTTGCTTAGTATAATCCCTTCCAGCTCCATCCACATTGCTGCAAATTGCATTTTGAGGAAAGTGAATAAGGCAGTTGGAAAGGGGAATCTGTATACTAGAAACTGAGGATAGAGTAAGAAATTGGTGCAACTTCATGTAGAAGATCACTTCCCACTAGATTGTAAGTTGAGAGCTAAACATGGATCAAGTATGTTAATTGCAGTATCTTCAGTATGCAAACATACATATATATGCAAACAAGCATATTTTTTTGAGTTTTTGTTGACTAATAAGTGAACAAATGAATGTTAAGATCTTAAATAATGAGAGACAATGTTGAAATATTATTATCCTTTCACAAAGAGGAATAAACAAACCCTACTTCTACACTTGAAATCCTTAAACAGTTCATTGTTATAATGGACATCTGTATACGAACAACACTGCTTGTAATTTGAGGAATGATTTGTGAAGGTGAAAGACTGGAAGGGAAAAGACCAGTTAGGAGCCTAATTAAAATGCTGTCACTGATGGTATAAAATGCTTCATCAAAGCCCAAAAGTAAGGATATTTGAAAAAAAAAAAGATCTATGAATGGATGGAAAGGAGAGATCAACTAGATTTTAGATGCAGAAGAGTGTAGGGGAAGAAAGATTATGTGGAAGAGGATGGAATGTCTTGAGATGCTGAATGATAACATTTACTGATAAAAGACAGTGGGAGAACAGTGATTTATCTTCTTCCAGTTTTTAATCCATGTCCTCATGAAAAATCAATTTGGGGGAATAAAAAAATCTGAAGTATTAAGATTATGTTAAATATTCATCTGTATTTGCAACACAAATGCCATTCTTTTACTTTAATTAGTTTCTATTTGACTATTTAAAGAATATTGCTTAGCAGCAAAGACTAAGGAACACTGATGGGTATCTCTTACTCTCCTTTCCATATGTAGCAACTGGACCTTCAAGCAGTGAGTGTTCAGATTCTTCATATATGGTTTTGAACATATTCAATCTGTGTATGGTTCTAATATTTATGGTTTGATATTTATGATTCAATATTTATGAATCAAGCTATTAAAGTATTCAGTGTATGATAAGTGTCCATAAATCTATGTTCCTTCACTATATCTCTTCCATCTACCACTTTATACAATACTGTCATTCAGGAGCTCTTTATTCATTGTAGAACCCTGGGGCCTAACCAGCTCTAAAAGTAAAGGTTACTGCCTGAGTAAGGGGCTGGCCTCCGGATAGGTAGACACCCATCACTTTATCTTAGGCCTTCTTTATCTTAGGTCACCAGGGGGTAAGCTGCCTCCACCTCCCCAAGGCTATAAGGAAATAGATTGAGAAAAATAGGATAACCTGTGATCAGACCACCTGTGGCCCTCCTTGAAAAAACTGTTGACCCCTGGTCAGAGACCCTGGGGGATGGGGGACTATGAATTTCTCTGGTAAATGAGGAGGGTAGAAGAAGGGGGAAAAAAGGCAGGAGGAAGTAGCTCTCTCTCTCTTTCTCTCTCTCTCTCTCTCTGGGAGGGGCCCTAGCTGCCTAATAAAATAAAGCTTGCTCATGTGACTTTTAGTCTCTGGTGGTCTTTCAGGAATTGTGGACCCTAACAATCCATGTTTACTTATTATCATTTTATTTGTTCACGATTTCTTTGACCTATGCCAGATATTTTGTGATTAATCAAAATGTCAGCAAGGATTAAGCACCTTGACCATTGACTTATGACAAACTACTTCTAATTTTTTTATTTTTCCATAATTTGTAAAAATGAATTCAACATTTTGAAATTACATGGTCTGAACATTTTAAAACTGAGCATTTTAGAATTTAAATATATCTTAGTCCTCATCTTTCTGAATTAACCTAAAAATAATGAAGAGTGGAAGTTAATATTCACATGACTTTGGAAATGCCAAATTTGATATCCTCTAAGGTAAATTTCAAGTCATAGTTTAGCATCCCTGAACATCACGTAACTGGCAGATCTATCTGATTCAAAATTGCAGTATTTTTTAGCCCTAGATAAATGAATCTTTCTTCAGAGATACTTGAGAATATAAATATTTAAGGAAATAAATGAATAGAAATTATGACTTCTAAAAGCTAGCATCAGTGCTTTGTAAGTTATACATAAGCATTATATATACTATGTAATCCATTATTCATCTTTTGTTTATTATTTCCCATGTAATACATTGCACAGAATCTTATTATTGCTTGTAAATCATATCTACTTTTCAGTTTCACTACGAGAATGATGCACAAGCCTGTATGTTAGCTTCCCTTTCATTGTGTTATTCACCAATATATATTAAATACCTACTATTTTCCAGGTACCCTCTTGAACACTGAAGATGGTAGTGAATAAAATAAGCATGATGCTTGTCATTCTACAGATGATGAGTAGTCAAATATTACGTGAATAATTAATGAATAAGTTTTAGATTTGGGACCTAAGTATATTTCAAATTGTTCTTTGATTCTTCATATTCAGTTTTTATTTTACATTTCATTCTCCAAAATTGATATATTTTTCCTTTGTGCTATTTCTTTTTGAATTGTATGCTAAAACTACTAGCATTTGTATGGAAGTATAGAAGTCACAAATGGAATACTGAGCCATTCACCATTACATAAAAGTCACAGTCTCCACAGATAATAAAATCCAGGGAGATGTCTAGCAAGACCCAATGTACCAGATAGATTGACCTATGCTGTAGTCAGCATTTCCTGAGACTTGAGACTTAACACTTAATGTCATGGAATTAACTTAGTTATAAAAATATTTTTCCTTAATTCAGTTTCAAATATACTATAAATAGTTGAGATTAATGTTCTCTATTCAGACTGGACTCAGAGAAGAAGACAGGCAAGGGGAATCTGAGACAGGTGATGATCATTTGAATCCTATGCTTACTAGAGTCTTTAATTAATTTTTATTGCAGTAACATTGCGTTATAACATTGGAGTTTCAAGTGTTTCATGTTAAGAATCAAAATATGTATAAACTACCTCAGTTCAACACGAAAAGGTCAAATATATGCTTCATCTTCCCATATGATATTTCTATGATATTCCAATTATTATGCAGTTGAACACCAAGTAGATTGGAGAAACATATAAATAATGATAAATGACAGCTCCATAAATTAATAAGTGTTAGCTGATGGTGGAGCCAATTAATGGTACAGAAAAGCAGTTTTATGCAGCATCATTATTAATGTCAACAAACAATTTGTTAAGTATTTTCATAAGTGGTTGCTTGTATGATTTTAATTGTGAATGATGGAGTATCCCCCTTTACTGAGGAACATGATATATAATAAAATAAATTGTGTGACTGGTCAAGATCTTTCTATTATATATTCATTGTGAATTTTGGGCTGATAGAAGTTTTTTATGTTTCTCCTATTCTCTGATTTCATAAACCACCAGGTGAGATCTTTTAAGGTATTCAATCTTGTATATATAATTTTTCATATGAATCATAACATCATTTTTAATCAACTAAGTCAGTAGTGACAATTTGTATTCCACAGAAGGATATACAATAAGGGAAATAAATCCCTCTATAATAATAATGAATGAAAATATATGATGGCACCTTAATCTTTTCCTAACTATATAGGTTACTAATGACAAGTTAATTTTTAAAAATATGAACTCATATTTGATTTACATATAAGTATCTCAGTGAGCCCAAACATGGATTAATAGCTTGCAGTGAGAGGAGCTAGAGTGACCTGAGAGGAGAAGGGGGAAAGGGAAATGGAGTGTGGAATAAGGGATACAGTACAACCATGCAAACATGAACAATATTGTATGATAATTACAAAATGAAAATAAATAAATATAACTATCTCATATCATCTAATCATTCACTATTTTGCTAAAGCTTTCTGCATCAGTGATACTAATGATAAAATTAGTTGCATGAAAAGAAATGGTCGGCTTTCACAGATGCCTTCCTCATTCCAACTATACTCTCTTTTCAGGAAAAGAATGCTTGCTAAAGGAATTAACTTTCCCTTAACATCATGTCTTTTTTATTTTATTCTACTACTTTATTATTTAACTTCTTACTCTTGACTCCTTTCCCATAGAAAACTTAATTTTCTTCTGCTAAGTCTTCTGCCTTCTTTTTTTGTTCAGTCTTCATGGATTCATCTCATTACAGGAAAAAACAGACAATAAACAAAGAGTAACATCTTAGTGAAGGAGAATGCATCCTTTATTGCTTAAAACAGATGCTACCTGATGAATACAGGCATGACATGCACAGAAACCTTAGATTGAACTTGATCTCTTTAAATTGTTCACATCTGCCTGCTGTATATACTTTCATCTACTGCCTGGACAATTGCTTCAAATCAAAGAAGATATCTAGAATAAAACTGGGTATATCTAGGGAATACAAATATGTAATAGCATAAACCAGAATATGGATATTTTGATGAGACTCATTGACATGTTTTCTTCAAATAAATTATCATTTGAAACCACTGAAATTTAAATTTTTTTTTACTACTAACTTGTGCCTATGTGGGAGGATTTGCTGTTTGAGGGAACCTAATACTGATATTAGAACTAGTTTTATTATTTTTTGCTCATTTTTATATTGTATAATTATTATTATTCAAGGTAACAGTGGTTTGCAGCATTACATATGGCTTAGAGATATAGGTTCACACCTCTACAGATGTGTTACTACACCACATCTACCACCAAAATGCACATAATCCATCACCTTTGGAATATCTGCCTCTGTGAGTCCCACACTACACTCCTCACAGTTTGCAGTCTCAATCCTGGAGTCACATTTCTAGGGTTTGTTTTGATTTAGTTTTCTTACCCAATCCTTTATTTGTTTATTTCTCTATATTGTACATGTGAATGAAATCATTCAGTATTTGTCTTTTGCCTTCTAACTTTTATTAATAAGCATAAAGACTTTTAATTCCATCCTTGAAAATGATGTTAAAAATATGTACATGAGCAATCAAATATAAAAAATACTAAGAGCTCATTTTTTATAGCTGAGTAGCATGCTATTATTATTTTTAGCTGAGATATATCAAATTTCTCAATCCATTTATCTATCATTGTGCACTTAGGTTGTTTACATAACTTGTCTGTTGTAAATAATTCTGCTACGAGCAGGAGTGCACTTATCCTTTCAAATTATTAAGGTTGGATTCTGTGAATAGATTCCTAAATGAGAAATTGTCAGATAATATGGTAGCTTAACCTTTAATATTTTGAGATATTGTAACTTATTTATTATTTTGAGACACCACCTTACTGTTTTGCACAGGAGCTGACCCAATCTATCTTCCCACCTATAGTGCATGAGTATTCCTTTGTTCTTCAGGCCTCACCAAACTTATTTCTGGCCTTTTTTTAATATGGCCACTCTCAAAGGTGTGAGATGGTATCTCATTATGGTTTTGATTAGCATTTTTCCTGATGATAATTTGAACAGCATTTTTTATCCATTGGCCTAATAGCATATGCCTGTTTTTGAAGAAGTGCATTGAACTCTTCTGCCTTTTTTAATGGGTTTTTCTTTCTGTTAAGTAGTGCTTTATAGATCTTGAATATTAGTCCCTTGAGGAATGTATATGTGCAAATATTTTCTTCCATTGTCATTTTGTTTTGATGATAGCTTCTTTTCTTGTGCAGAAGCTTTTTAGTTTGATGTTTATTTTTTGCTTTAGTTTCCCTAGCTATCAGAGTTGAGTCCTGAAATGCATCAATAAAGCAAATTTTGTTTTGCTCTTTCCTGCTATGTATTTTACGGTTTCAGGTCTTACATCTAAGCCTTTAATCCTTTTAGATTTAATTTTTGTGTATGGTGTGAGATGTCCACTATGCCCTCTTGTATACATGTATATTTTTAACCCAGTATCATATTCTCAATTCTAAATCACTTTATTTCAGTTCTTTGTTAGAGGAATGAAGTAGTCTCCAAATCCAAAGTTTTATTTACTTTAGATTTTCCCATTACTATAACAATTGCTATTGATTATTTTCACTAAACTAAATCAGTTGACTTTTGATAGAACCTTTTTCTGTCTTCTATATTGTCACATGTACTAGATTCAATGCCTCAAAATTGCATAAATACACATCAAATTTTTACCCTATCTTTCTATTATTACTTTATTCATTTTATTTCCCTAACTTGTCAAACCTTATATTCACATTTTTTTTAATACTTCATCCTTTCAACATCTATCATACCTCTGTCTCTATGTAAAAATTGTCTAGCAGTTTGCTGTCCATATCTGCCTGGAAAATTCTATTCCTCCTTGAAAGTTGACACAACACTTGTATTTTTCCATATCTAGATATATTTTATCCATCTTTATTCCTAAGTACTCTATTTTAATATTGTAAAAGAGATTCCATTAGCAAAAGGCCACTATTGTAGATTTGATAGTTAATAGTATTAAAGGTAGTTTTAATAGATTATTAAAAACACATTTAAAAATTCCCAAAGATTAGTCTATAATCATAAATACAAACTATTTTAACTAAGAAGACATACATCCCCATCCAACCACACACCTGCTACAGAGACTATCTTAGCTTTCCTTAGAATCCTATAAGATACTCCAGGGATCGCGGTTCAAGTCCCGCCGGGGGCAGGTAGTGAGCCCTAGTTCCAAAAAACTAGCTGGGTGTGGTAGCACACATCTGCAATCCCAGCTACCTGGGAAGCTGAGGCTGGGGATTGCTTGAGTCCGTGGTGGTACCCCAGGGAACGTAATCCTGCGGTTCCAGAGGCAAAAAATTAGCGAGACCTAGTCTCAAAAAAAAAAAAAAAAAAAAAAAAAAAAAAAAAAAAAAAAAAAAAAAAAAAAAA
>PVHY01002211.1:0-67515 GCA_004024945.1 Uropsilus gracilis | reverse complement strand
AACATCAAAATAATTTTAGAGTTCATCTCCCTGTAGCACTGGAAATTTGAACAATGATTCAGATTATCATAATTTACTCTGTGGAATTATCATTAAAACTTATTTATTCAACACATATGTAATGAGAACTTTCTAGATGCCAGAGGCAGACCTATTATTAAACAAGTCATGCTCTCTCTTATTGTGGATTCTTTTAATTATAGTCAATCTCAGATAACATATTCCTGGTTATTAGTTGAGGTGAAAACACAATTCATTACAGACAAATGTAAAATCAAATCATTCCAAGTATACTTAATAAATTTACAATGACTAAAGAATGAGTCTTTGTGATACATTAGTTATTTTTCACTTGAAATAAAGATGTGACTCACAAGAAGATATACTAGCTTATGGTATTGCCAAGAAAATGGTGAGGAAAACAGATGACACAGCTCTAACTAAATAAAGGTGAAAGGTCTTCATTGAAATTCATGACAAATATTGCTTTTCAGTCAATAAAAATATTTGCTATATATGATGAAATTGACAATTACTAGAGACCAACATCATATTCTGTCTTTAGGTAAGATGAAGAAAGTTCATCAAATAGTTTCAATTAGTAATTATTTTCAGATAGTACATTTCTACACAATTATTGACAACACTAGTATATAGAGAAAAAAAATGAACACATTAGGATATTTTAATTGTTCAGCCAGGTAACAGTTCATCATTTTCAAGTAAAAGCAGTGCTTTTACATCATCAATTGCAATTAAAGGGTTCATATCAATTATAATTTCTTTGAAGCTTGCAAGTCTATTAAATTCATAACACAGAGGTCTTTGAAACTGCTTCCATTCTATTTCTAGCTGTGTCTTTTTGTCTACTTAAGAATTCTTTCCCACTTGAGATATATATTGACTTTTGTTGTTTTTAGCTGACCAAAGTTGACCATATTATCCCCAGTGCACACCCTATTCACAGCTTTCTTCTGTACAATTTCCTTTTTTCATTATTCACTTTCTCTGGGTCTTAGACTTAGGTTTTGACAAATGATAGTAATAACAAGACATGGTTATATGTTATACCTTCCAGGTAGAATAACCTCCAGATCAGGAAAGAAAAGAGCATATTTCCTTACGAATCAATTGATATTGGCACATAAGGAATTATTTTGGGATACTTAAAAGAAACACTTAAAAGTTAAATTACATAAATTGATGAGTCATTACTGTTTAGCACTTTCAGATTATTGTTTCAATTCCATAAAGTTGTTCCTTTGTTGAGATTCCATAGCCTAATGAAGCTACTAAAATTTCCTAACAGGAAAATTTTGAAATAGTTACTACTCAATTCATTGACTGTAACTTCAAGAATGAAAATTTATACTCCCAGAACCTACATCTGTGTACAAAACCAGTACTTGAATCTTGACTTTTTAGACAAGTCACATTATTTTCCAAATTTCTCATCTCTCACTGTCTTTCCTGAAAAATCTCATAGTCTAAGTAAGATTATTTCCCTTTTTCCTATATAGGCATATATGAGAGATCATGCAAGTTCAGTTCCAGATCACTGCAGAAAAGCAATAACCTGAGTCACACTAACCTTTTGGTTTCTCAGTACATATCAATGGTGTGTTTGTGCTATACTGTAGTCTGCTATGTGTGTGATAATGTTGTGTCTAAAAAAATTAAGTGTGACAAATAGGAAAATTTTATTTGCTCGTTTTTTTTCTTATAGAGTGGTTATTTTTACCTATATTTTAAAAATATATTCATATATTTTTAAAAGTAATTGCAGACACATAGCAGTTTATTGTATCATAGCTCTTAAGCCATATCACTCACCTGGTGGATGAGCAGAATATCATTGTTGGGCACAAACTCATAACAAAGGCTTGAACTAGGGAACCTAGGGCTGGGAGTAGAAGCATGTCAGGTTACCTTGATTTATCTCCGTTTACCTTAATTTAGTGGAATTTCTTAGATAAATGTAATTTCATTTTTTTATGTCTTTCCAGAGATTTTTGACTTTTTAATAGCTTGCCTGGTTATGGTTATATAACAGTTTTGAATGACTACCATAACAATTTGCCACACACACTGAAGACTTAAAATATCAGAAAATTATTCTTTCATAGATCCAGAGTCCATAATTATGAAAATAAGTTTCTGGAAAGCCTCTCTGGGAAAGTCCTTCCTGAGTTCTTCCAGATCCTGGTGGCTCTTGCCATCTCTTGACTTGGGCCCACATAAGTGTAGCCACTGTCTGTCTTTTCATAGTCAACTTCTCTTTGTGTTTTCTCTTCTTCTTTGGATTTAGGTTAACCCTAAATCCGGATGATCTCATTGCAGGATTCTTGATCTGATTATCTATAACAAATGGAATAGTTCTAACCTATCAATAACTGTGGGGAAATTAAAAGATACTAGTTTCTAATGTTTACATACTGGTGTTTTAACTGCACATGAACTCTTGGAGGATATTGTTGTTAAATGAATTTATTTTGATAAGCGTGTACTGATTCAGACATACTTATGGTACCATCATCCTGTCGAGGTAAAATATTTCTTTTATCTCCTTGATAGCTGTGCGTATTTATGTGTGTGTGCATGTATGTGAAATAAAAACTGTTTTTTTTTGAGACCAGGTCTCGCTATTTTTGCCTGTGGAACCGCAGGCTCACGTTGCCCGGGGTACCACAGACTCAAGCAATCCCCAGCCTCAGCTTCCCAAGTAGCTGGGATTAGAGGTGTGCACCACCACCCCCAGCTATTTTTTTGGGAGTAGGTCTCGCTACATGTCCCCTGCAGGACTGGAACAGCGATCCCTGGCCCCGGCTGCGGCTTCTTAGGCTGCCGCTTACAGGCATGTGCCACCATGCCAGGTCAAGAACATTTATTTTGAGATTGTCTTAAGAGGCTTTCAAGTGCAAAACACTGTATCATTAACTATAAGCATTATACTGTACAGAAAATCTCTAGAAGTTATTCGTCATGAATAATATTGTTTATACTAATTGTAAAACTTCCCATTTGCTCTTTCCCCAGCTCTTGGCAACCACGACTCTATTGTCTGTTTCTATGAGCTTAACTATGTTTAATTCACATTAAAGTGAGGTCACACATCATTTGTCCTTCTGTAACTGGCTTATTTCACTTAGCATAATGTAATATGGGTCCATCCAAAATGTTACAAATGGTAAAATTCCCTTCATTTTGAAAGGTGACTAATATTTCATTGTCTGTATATTCTCTATTTTCTTTATCCATGTGCCTATCAATGGACATTTATATTATTTCCATATCTTGACAATTGTGAATAATGCTGTTCAACAGCTTCTTGATTACAGCCTCTATAAGAAATTTATCACTCTGCTCTCCTATTTCCTAGTACCATTCATACCCTAATTAATTTTCTAATTCATCATTATAAGCTAGCAAAATATTAAATATTATGCACTAACATTTTTCTTTGTTTTATTATTTAAAATGTGTATCTTTCTGAATGACTTCCACTTATAAATTTTGAGATAAGTAGTAAAGAGAAAAACAAAAGTATAATCTCCTCCATACTTTATACACTTACACTTCTGGTCTGAAAGTCAATGTATGTTGCCATGTCCAACACCAAAGAACCAATAACACTCCACCATCCTTCTTTGGACCCCCTCTCCCCTTTTCTTCACATCCTCTACCCTTTTCTCTGGTTACTTCAATTCTGCAATCACATTTCTAAGGTTTGTTCTGCTTTAGTTTTGTCTGCTCCCTTGTTTTGTTTCTTTATATTCCATAGATGAGTGAAATCACTTGGTATTTGTCTTTCTTCTTCCAATTTATTTCTCCTCCAGTTCCATCCATATTGTTACAAATGGCAAGACTTATCTTTTTTCCCCTATTGAGGAAAAGTAACTTTTTCTCTCTGCATGCATACATAAACAAACAGACATATCCTATCAATAACTGGATAAATTAAAAAATGGAGAAAGGTATAGGTTGTCACAGAATTCTAAGACACCAAAAATTAAGACAGCATATGTTATCCTAACTTTCGAACCATTTACATCATTAACTGTGATTTAAAAATAAAAGTTTGCACAATTTGAGCCAGTGTGTCTTAAAGAAGATACATTGGCAGGAACAGATGTATAAAAAGCTGTCACATATACCTAATATTTCAGGCTTGTATTCTTATATATTATTTTACTACTTAAAAAAATAAAACTGGATTGTCATATCAGTGTATTTTTCCAGTAAAAATTAGAAGGATTTGAATAGCCAAGTCTTTCTTGAGAAGCAAATTAATGCAATATATGGTAAAATATTAACAAATTAGCAAATCAAAATAATTCTTATATAAGTTAACCCATTTATTATAGACTGGTAATGTTTCAAATAGTAGAGTATCCAGTGGTCTTTCAGCTCTTTAGGCTCAAAGGGCCAACTTGACCAGACCAGTGGTTAGGTTCAGGCACGACCAGCTACCATTTTCATGCGGGAACCACAGTGTCAGATCCCCAGGTATCTTGGTTTTGCCACAGAAGGAGCATGGGTACTTGATGTCTGGGCTCATTTCAAGTTTTTTCTCCAACTTCCTGAAGATTCCGTATTTACACTGATGATCCAAACCTTGGTATCATTGTCCCTGTTCTGAAAACTAGGTTAGATCCCAGAGCTGAAAATTATATTTTACATGTCTCCCTCCACTTTCTTTATTTGGAATTTTGCATCAGAATTTACTTATGAATTAGGTGAAAGTAAACATCTCTGATTGAGACAAAAAGAGGGATCAGGGTCCTGTGTCTATGGACTTTTCTCTGTTCCTCTACCTTCTCTTACCCCTACTAAAATTTCTCAAAAGACATTATATTTTTAGGATACTGACATATCCTGTTTTACATTACAAGTCATCTAAGAATTTTGATTCCCATGCCAGTTTTCTCAATAACCATTTTGCTTTCACTGGAAAAATTTAAAAGTTAGGTAACAAGCCAATCTCATGGACTAATTAAGGAAGAACAAATCTCTCGTTATTTCTTTTAGCCAGGTTATGTTTTACTTTTTGGGAGTAGCTGATGGGAGATTTTTGTAGTCTTCCTGTAACTGGGTTTCTTTTCCTTTCTATATTCTTTTAGGTCCCTCTACTGGTTTATGCCATGGCATTTTTGTAATTTTTTTTAAATTATGATTTATCTACCACTGATTTAAACTACAAACTTCTAGAGAGAAACTTCTATGAAAAAGCTAATAAGGTTCTAAAGGTAATACCATATATTACCTTTCATTTATTTAGCATTTTGTGCATTGATTGATTTGGATAGATAAATAATGCATATTTACATTTATAAATATAAATGAAAAAATGAATAACCTTGTAAGGTTATGCATGTACTTTGTATTTTGAGATTTTATAAAAACTGATATATTTATTTTAAATCTCTGATACCTGGAAGATGCTTGACTATTGACTGAAAATATTCTTACTTCCCCCTCCTCCAGCAAGACATCAAAGGCCAGAGGATTATTTTATGATGCTTTTGGAATAGGACCTGTAGCACCTGGAGCAAGACCTATAAAAGCTGGCAGACAGTAAATGAGTTTTCAACAAAATCCATTAGAGCTCTATGAGACCTGTATCTCCGGGTTTATATTTGATACCTGGAGAATTAGCAGCTTTGCTTGGACCCTTACCCTCTGTTTCATGACTTGGATTCCTCTTTGAAATAACTTCCAGGACCTCCCCATGAGATTGACCATTAATGATCTCATTGGCAGCCAAAATCTGCCCTCTGAATGACAGATTAGTTGCGAATTAATCTCAATTTATCCTCACCCATTTTTAAATATTTTAAATAACATTAGAAAAACAGTTCAATTAACTTGAACACTACTGTATTACAAATATTACATGATGGATAAAATTTAGTTTATAAGAAATGTTGTAGTAAATAACTTGAGTTATTAGATGCTTAGATGCATAAATAAATATCAAAAAAGTAAGATCTAATTAAAGATTTTCAAAATTGCTATCATATCATGCCTATATATGCAATATTTTTGCCAAGATATGACACATTTTTATCATAACCAATAAACTATGGATAGTCAATAACTATATGCTGTATAGTTGTAAAATTGTGAAGACAGCACTCATTTAATTTTTGTTAACCAAGCATTTACTTATTTAATTTTTGTTAACCAAGCATTTACTCAATACTGTTTTACAGTTATTAACATTCTGCTCTCCTGCTTTTTCTATTCTTATATATATACTTATATATAGAGATAGATAGAATATAATATAATAATGACATAATAAATGATTCTAAGAATTTCAGATAGAAAGAAATGCCAACAAAAGTTAATCTTTTATGTGCTTTAATTGGATGGAGATGGGTTGATTACAAAATGAGATGATAATGGAATCATTTAAGAATATTATAAAAGCAAAAGATCTACATGCCAGAAAATAATTCAGTTTCAGAAATTCATAATCCAATCTTGAGGTTGTTAAGACGATGGGTTAAAAAACAGAACTATACTCACTGGAATTAAAAAGTAACCGAAGAGTAGAAAGTATTTTTCAGATTCAGAACCCTAGAAATTATATGATCCATCACAGTCATTTTATTGTAGATTCTTTATAATAGAAAATAAAGGCATAATTACAAGATTATCAAAATCTTGCCATGGTGCTATGAAAATTTTATAAATATGTTGTGTTAAAATAAAATGCAATCATAGCTTAGCTCTCTCAAAATGTAAAATGTACTACAGTGTTCTCCCCTAAGTTTGTATTGATATTCATCTTCTATGATCTCAATATAAAGAAAATACAGGGCACATAAACATTGAATTATAGAGAAATATATTTTTCAGTATAGGGCATTCCTTACTGGATTCTAGTAAGCTATAAAATACAGTCTGATAAATTTCTCTGCTCTCTCCCAACATGTCCCAAGTTCCAGCTACAAATGTTTATCGAAGTTATTCTTTAAATAGGTTTATTTAATTTTTCTCAGCAAGATGAATATCCATTGAGTCATTAAAGAAGATTGAAATATTTCTGTTTAATGTTAGCATTTAAATTAATAAATCCTAAAATCAGACTGTAGGTTGCTTTGAAAGTGATTTTTTATCCCTTAAATTGCCCTTGCCAAAATCATCATTTAAAATTACTGCAACAGTGTTGATAAATCCACGATCTTATTTGGAAACCCTGTCCATTCTAAAGAAAATTCCAGTCTCATTTACTTTACCCTGTCATTTGCTAAGGGTTAACATCTCATCTTGAGAAAACAAACTGCTCCTGAAATGACTGAATCAAAGGAAATCATTTTATGAGTTTAACAAGATTCATGTTTTCACAAAGTAATTTTCAGGGCTGACATTTCATCTTTTTTTTTTTAATATTGAATTGATTTCAATCAAGTTTTTCTTTAAGATGGTAGTTTTATTCGTAATTCTTTTAATAAGGGATCTGAAGTTTGGGGTTAATAAACTATAGGAAATAACATCAGAGTACATTTTCATCTTGGATCTTCTTTCCATCCAGATACTTTATTCTTCAATTCTTGTGACATCCATGGCATTAAAATTGTAGATTCACATGCAGAATTCCCAGGTATTCTTACTTAGTTAGTCAAATCTGAACAAAGAAACTACATTTAAGTAACTCTTCAGGTAATTCTGATACAGTGGACCACTTTGACAACCTTCTTGTTAAGATTCTTTAGTAATCTGTGTGTCATTTGGGTAAATATTACTTGTTTTATGGTTCTGTATATCTTTACTTACTGCAGTTGATAATGGACCAATTCAATATTTATTTAAAACTTTAAATCTTGAGGCTTCTTTGAGAAAAACTAAACACTTTATGAAATAGAATATAATTAGCCTGAAATAATTTCCCATGACTATATATTAAAATAGCTCCAACTGTTGTTTGAACAAATATTATGAGACTCAGTAATAATTAATACTCATACCTTTTTAAAATAGAATAACATATAGTATAGATCTCATATTATTAAAAAATCAGTATTTGTCTTATGTCAACCCTGTAAATCTAACACTGTTAGACAATCTCTAAATCATTCCCCAGTTTCTCCTTGTCTAAACACTCATTTTTTTTCAAACAGCTGGTTTGTATATATGTATTAAATAGTATGAGAAATATTGTCATTTATGAGAAGTAATGGATATAATCTTTTTGACTTTATATTTATATTTATGATTCTAATCTAAAAGAGATACAATTTGAGGAAAGAACCTTACCTCTTTAATTCTTAGCAAAATGCAAGAAGTTAATCTACTTGTAAAAATACTTACAGCTTTGTAAAAATACTTACAGCTTTGTGGCCCAATATTATTTACCTTATTTCTGCTGAGTTATTTATTTCTGGTACCTTTTGCTGATTTGGCCCAGTTGAGTGAATGCACCAGTGGCTCCATGGCAAGCTTAGGTTATTAGTGTCCTGTTGGCACATTTGAGGGTATTGTGAGATAAAGTATTCCTCTTGCCTTCAGTTCTGTGAAACCTCCTACCTCACACGCTTTGGGTCAAGGTTTGAACTCTGTCAACTGATGTTTAGTAACCAAGATGCTGCCTTTGTACTTTAGCCCTGTCTAGGAAGCTAAAGCCATGTGCCTCTTAAAATTCAATTCTCAAACGTTCTGGGTGGTAGAGAAAATTATACTCTTTATAGCAAGTTCATGTAGTAAGCCAGCTCATTAAGTATCAATTCATATGCTTTAAATTCTGCCACTCTGGGCATATTGCCATATCCTTTTGTGGGTTGAGGAAGTCAGAGGTGTATTTATGCTGGAATTGGCAGTCACTCTGACTCAACATTGCATTGCTTGCCCTCAGGGCAGGGTGTGCAAAGGTAAACACCTCATAAATGTGTGAAAAGTAAATTAAATATTCAATAATTCCTAGAGTATGTTATTATTAGAGTCTGGAGAAAAGTGCTGGAATTTTCAAGACCAGGGAAGTTGAAAATATGCCAGTAAACTAATTCTAGATCTAATGATTTAGCAAGGATGGTTGGTCTCAAGACCCTCTTCATATTCTAGTCTTGCATTTTATTAGTGCAAGAGAAGTGCAGTGATAGATCTTGAATGGGTATATCAAATTAACAAATCTCCTTCATATTTACCAGAGACACTGAAATTTCATTCCATTCTATATTCCCTGTAGTCTTAATTTTAAACTCTTTGATGTAAATGAGATATATTAATTTCTTTAGCCACACCAACACTTTTTTTCCTGTGTAAAAAATCACAAATAAGATTCTAACAGATGTTAGGAGAGATGTGCAATATGTGAGAAGACTATAATTTTATTTTTAATTGAGTGCACACATATATATTTACATCACTGTATACCCTGAGGTTCTTCCACAACCATGTCACTTGTGAACCATCATCCTAATCTCTTGTGCTCATTCCTCTCCAATTATAACTTTAAAAGATGAATTAATTTAGTCACATCAAAAAGAATCAAAAACCTTGGAATCAACCTAACAAAGAGGTGACATTTTTATACAATGAAAATGGTAAATTGTAACCAATAGTATATGTCATTATACAAGAGATGGAAAAATATTCCATGATTTTGGATGAAGAGAATCAATCTTGTACAATTCTATTGTACAAGACTATTCTCCCAAAGCAACATGTACATTTAATGTACTCTGATTAAAGTGTCAACTGTATTATCCAAGTAATCAAAAAAAATCGAAATTTATATGGAATCATGAAAAGCTTCAAAGAGCTAGAACAATACTGAAAAATTAGAGATATGAGGTATATTATAGGACTTTAAACTATACTAGAAAGTTGTTATTAAAGCAGTATTGTATTATCCTATAAATGAACACATGGATCAATGGTAAAAAAAAATCAAAAACACAGAAGCAAACCCACCCATAAGTTAATACTTAATTTATGATAAAGAAGCCATGATAATACATGATAATATGGAAACAAATGAACAAAAACCTTAAGCAATATGTTCCATAACATAAACAACATGAACAACAACATAACATGAACAACAAAGATGTTTTTGGAGACTCTATCCCCATGACAAGGAAAGGAAAACAGATATGAACAATTGGGATTAGTTAAAATTTTGAAAGTTATACATTACACAGTTGAAGAAAATATAAATAGTTTAAAAGGTGAAAATGTCAACATACTACATAACTGAAAAGGGGTTAATATTCAAAATATACAAAACCTTATTCAATTTAACAGTAAAAAGCAAGCAGCTCAATAAATGGTCAGTAAATCTGAATAGATACAAATATTCCAGAGGGAATATCCATAAAAACAAAAGATACATGGAAAAGTGTTCACCATTACTTTGAATTAGAGAGATGCAGATTAAAACTACAATGAGACACTAGATCAAATCCCATGAGAATTACATATATTAAAAAGCTTCAAGAATATGTTCTAGAGAAGATGCAGAGGAAGAAAAAGCTTATTACACAATTGGTGGGACTATAAAAGAATACAACCATCTGGAAAGTTATCTAGATTTATCTTTAAAAACTAAAACGAGAAACTACTTAATGGTAAAAAAAAAAACACAAAAAACATCGAATATGGTGCATCAAAGGACATAGGCACTTATTGAAAAAGCTCCTAATGATCAAAGATTGAACAAGTAAGATCAAAATCAATCATGTTATACTAGATTATATCCCAAAATATGAATTATATATCTAAGAGTTCATTAATTTTATAGATTGATAGATGGAAGAAAACAGACAAATCTCCCAAAAAGATTCCAAACAATTTTTGTAAGAAATCTGTCCTCAAGTAGGGAGAATATGACTCTCAGACTTTAATGATGGTCTTCAAATATTGGCTTACTTCCAAAGAGTATAGTATAGAATGGAGGGAAGTAAGTAACTTTACAGAGAAGAAAGGTGACACAGATTGCCTTAACCAGGTCAACAGCAATGGTGTTAAATCATGTTAATTATATGTACCCTTGATATGATATGCTTTGACATGATATATATGGCATTTTATTACTTTGATTTTTCTTCCAAAAATGCATCATCTACATCTTATCTTAAAACAAAACAAAACAAAACAAAAAAACATCAAACTGATGCCACTAAGGAGGATTCTGATTAGTATCTGACTAGATCTCTTAAAATCCATCAGAGTCAGAAGTAAGAAATGTCTGATAAGATGTTGAAATCAGAAAGAAAAATCTAAGGAAGACATGACAAGTAAACAGCATATGCAATTCTCCCTGTAGTTCTGAAATAAAGGAAGCACATTAGGTAAAGAATCAAGTAGTCTAAAAAAACCATGAACTGTAGTTAATAGTAATGTATTAATATTGGTTAACTATAGCAAGTATTCTAATGTAAGATGTGTGGAGGTATGGGATGACTCAAAAGAATCTCATTTTTCTGTAAATCTAAACAATTAAAATAAAGTCCATTAAAACTAAATTTATGAAAAGTAGATTACATGAATTAGAGTGAAAGTAATGAGTAACAGAGTAGGCAAATGATGAAAATCTTTTTCTTTGTTATTCTAAAATAAACTAAAAATTGGCTAGGTCAAGAATGGTAAAGGAGTTTTAGCTGATCAAATGAATGAATGCCAAATACATACATGCTATTTCCACTTTTCAGTTATATTCCTTAATAGCTTTTAATTATGACTGAATAGTTTCCTCTTTGCCTGCATATGACCAGAATTTTTTCCTTCAGTTTCTTCCCTGAGTTTCTTAAAGCTTAAATGAACCTCTACTGGTGAACAATATACTTTGCTTCTCTTTTGGATATATATATATATATATGATATATATATTTGATATATATATATATTTGCTTATATATATATTTGCTTATATATATATTTGCTTATATATATATTTGCTTATATATATTTGCATATATATATATATATATATATATATATTTGCTTGTTTGCTTGCTGGATATTTTGTGCTGGGCACCCAGAGATATAGGTACCTGCCCCAGTTCAATTAGACTATAAGTAACATATGTTAAGAATTGGATGAATGATACAGGTTGGTTCAGGTGTACAAACTCTTATCCACTTTGTTCCAAATAAAACCACTCTGAAACTACTGAGTATTTTTTTTTGATAATTCATATAACTGTAAAGTTGACCCTAAACTAGCCTTTTGAAGTTTTTATTCAACTTGCTTTATGTGCTGATTCATATAACTCACTGCAAAATTATTCATACACTTGACCTTGGGGTGTTGGCACAAAGTCTGCTGATGATGTTATGTAATCAAAAGCACCCTCCCAAAATCTGGCAGATTTTGAACTCTGAAATCTTTAATCCTAAAGATTGTTTTCTGATTGTGAAGGTTGTAAACTTGTAAATATACCACTTTGCTTACTTCAATTCCATTTAATCTGCAAGCAGGAAGGAGTGAGGATTAAACTTTTAAAAATGTTTTCCCTAATCTGTGCTATAAATTCAAGTGACTCAGAATAGGCACCTCTCATAGCTGCAGCTTAACTGAAGAACTAGCAAATTAGATATGATTTTGCACTGAGGTCCGTGCTGTACCTACAAGCAGGCAGCTGAGAAATCAACCTATATACGATAAGATTTAAAATTATTAGGCAAGAGTTTCATAGGTAAACTTCATAAAGCGTAACATTAAAACTGAATTTCTGTGAGTAAAAAAGGGATCTTTGTATAATTACTCTGGAAATGTACATCCCTGTTTGGTGGAGGTGTCAACTTTCTTGCTGCCATGCATGCTAGGATGGAGCTACTAATTAGAGAACAGAAATTCCAAAATTCTTATACAATTGTAGGTATGGTCATTTTTTGCAAATATATTCTGATATTTATGTGGGATTATAGTTATTAAAGGAATAGTTTTTCAGTTTTTTGCTTGCCTTTTCATGTATTTATGAGATTAGAATATGGCTTATGTTTTGTTTTTGTTTTTTTCATTTTGTGTGTGTATGTGTGTTTGACTTAGACTGGGTGTACAAAGAGTGACTAATTCTGAGCTTTTATTTCATTGATTCACTGAACACTCAAGTTCAGTAAGTTCAATTCCAGCATATTAACTAATTCTGCATAGGAAATATATTCACTTATTTTATAATAAATACAAGTATAATATTTATGTAAAAGTAATATCATGTGCAAAACAATTTTACTTAAATGCAGAAAGCTTCCAATGACTTCAAAGAATTTCCCATATCTTATTTCTTTTTCAATATGACTCATACTCTTTCTTCCTCCAGCAGGTCTAATTTAGATTTTATGCAAAACCTCAAAAATATGTCAACCTTACAAAGATGTGAAATTTATATATAAATAAATTATTTTTTAAAAAAGGAAAAAAATAAAAATAAATATGTCAACCATTTTTTCTCCAGGAACATGATATGCTAGTTTCTGTGATGTTTTGATAAATAATATTCTGAGGTATTTTAACACCTAAAAAGTTCATCTAGGGAGGTGATTCAAACTTTCAGAGTCACAGCATTAACTTTGTGCATCTAATTTTCTTTCTGATGTTGTAATGAAGATCTATAATGGAACTCAATAAAGCATGGAAATATTTGCATATAAAAATGTAAGAGACATGTGCTAGATGAGTCAAATTAAACAGAGAGATGTTCTGTAGTGAGATAGGAGACATGATAGGAAAGCACCATCAGAGGGAAAAGTTTCTTATATGTGAGCTGTGTTATCAGTCATCTTAATATTGTCACCCTAGCACCCTGGTCATTTATACATTCTTTATGAAAATTTAATTAATGGTAATGTTAAGAACATTTCTGCCCAGCAATGAAATTGGAAGTTAAAGAATGTACAAACAAATAACAAAACTCACAAATAATTCAGAAGATGGTACGTCACAATGATATTACAGTGAAAGAGATAGAACTCAACTTTCCTACTTGGGCAATTCAGATAAAAATAAGGCAAGAGGCAGTGGCCTCTATTATTTTATTTTGTTTATATTGCTTCTCAATTTTTCCTTGTCATCAAGAGGCAATGGGCTTATGCTACATTTCATTTTATTTTGTTTATATTGCTTCTCAAATTTTTCCTTTTCATCAACTCTTTCCTCCTCTTCCTCATCTAGAGAAATAGATAGTTAATATAACTTTAAATACTACTAATTTCCAATTTACTATGTACCACACTAGATAACGGATCTTTAGAAATTTCCTTTTAAGATACTTTCTCAGACTGTACACTTAAAATATATTATAATGATATTCACTAGTTTATACTTCAATAGAACTAGGAAGGAAAAGGAGAACTATTCATAAAATAATGGATAATCCATTTTCTGTTGAAATATTTGCATATATACCTATCAAGAACATCAAAGCAGACAAAATTTTATGTAATGAAAGTCAATTTCCCACAGCAATAGTAAAAGTCATGTATTTTCTTATATGATATAATATTCATACAGTGTTTAAAGATATACATGTAGAGAGATACAGTTCTGTAGATTGGTTTCGCATTTAATAATTTTTAATATAGAACTTGACTATTCTCTTTTATATTGTATTGCACATGTGCCAAATGAATTTAACAAGGTTTTAATTGGTATATATTTAGATGTTTTCATACCTTTCTCTTCTAAATTTATTGGCTTCTGTTTTAAGCTTATCTGTTTTTCATTGTCATCTGGATGAAATAGAGCTAACATTATTGAGAAGGCAGCTTATGTTTTAGAACGTAGCTGGTAGTGACAGGTATTGACAGAGGGAAAAGTTTCATATATGTGAACTGTGCTACCAATGACCTCACTATTGTTGCTCTATCACCTTGGTCATTTACGCATTCATATCTGAAAATTTAATTAATTGAAATGTTTTGAACATTTCTGCCCAGCAGTGAAATTGGTAAAGGATGCACAAATATCAAAGTTAATTCTAAAGTTCTTTTTTAGAAGAAAGAGAAAATGTTTGTGTGTATGTGTGATTTACAAAACTTTGTAAATATAAACATAAACTCTGCCACAGAACCCAGAATCTTTTTATACCAGATGCATACTACATAGTGAGTCAAATGTTGGTCATAGTCTTTCATTGTGCTTCTCATGGGGGAATTATAGTAACATAAAATATAGCAGACATTTTAAATAACCTCTAGTTCATAGTTATTTCCTTGGGCAGACATTAGAGAGCAAAGAAATGAATGTACTTATTCTTTGATATTAAGTTATGTTTGAAGAATGAACAGTTCTACAAACAATTAAACAACAGGTTATCATCAGTTATGAGAGAAACTTCCTTTATCTCATCTGTCCCTATAATGTACTGAACTAAACCAATAGCCTAGATTCAGTTTGTTTCATTTTGTTGTGATTTTGGTGACCTTCAGTCTGACAGATACACAAATATATCCAAGTTTTATAGAACTCAGTACTATGTAAACAAGAGTAAAAATAGTAGGAGGTGTCTACCCAACATAATCCTAGAAAAAGTTACAGTCTTTTTGGTGAAAGGAATACAAAAAAATCATATATAATTGATAAATAATGTAGAAAACCAAATAGTACAAAAGCTATAAAAAAGAGGCAAAGTACAGACTGGAACAGTGAAATTAGAAATGTGATGAATGAGAATTGTGCACATGGTAATATTATAATATGAAAGCATTCTCTGTCCTACATACAATAGGAAGAAAATTGATTTGATTGACTATTCCAGTTAAAAGATTTCATGATTGCATGTAAACTAAATTTATCAATTGTGTAACTGGATGGAGAACTAGTGGCAAAGACTTTGTGTCATGAAATAGGAATACAAGCTGAACAACGGTGCCTTAGATTCTGGGTAATTGCAATCCTTCAGTTTTAGAATGTTTCCTTTGCTTTTTCTAGTTTTGAATCACTTACATGGTGTGTGTGTGTGTGTGTATGTGTGTGTGTGTGTGTGTGCTTATCTTTATCACTGCTTGATGCTCTTATTACATAATTCAAAGTTGGACAGGTAAAAACAGGATCTACTGGTTTTGTCACAGTTTAAGTGAGTCCACACAACTTTATCTACAGCACTGAAAGACCGAATAAAAATTGGTATATACTTTGCTATTTGCTGCTATTCTTTCAGTATTTGACTTCTGCAATATCTTTCTAGAGGAAAATGACAGAGATAAAGCTAGCTTCAGTTATTTTTTCTCCCCTTGCCAAATAACATGAAGCTATGTAAATGTCCATGACATTGATTTCCCTTTTCCAATTTCTGAATGCTGTTGCAGTGACTGCAGCCAGAATCTGGGGGTTAAGTAAAAGTTCTCATTACTATTGCCTCCTTTCTATGCCTTCTCCTATAGACCATTTTGTTTTCAAG
This sequence comes from Uropsilus gracilis, assembly GCA_004024945.1. Taxonomy (NCBI): domain Eukaryota; kingdom Metazoa; phylum Chordata; class Mammalia; order Eulipotyphla; family Talpidae; genus Uropsilus; species Uropsilus gracilis. Next base: position 51,172 of record PVHY01002211.1, on the reverse strand, counting down.
TCTTTTTCATGCACTATGGTGGTCAGATTCAGTGCTTAGAATTCATGGTGGTGAAATAGACAGGTCTGGCTCAACTAATGAGAGTTTAACCATTATAAACCATTATAAAGGACCATTGAGAAGGACCATTATAAATATACACATTTGCAATACCAGAAGGAGAATGAATATGCTGAAAATGTTCTTGTTAGCATTTGTTAAAATGTTGACATGAAACATCCTTGGGATAATGATAAATATCAATCTTGAAACTGAGAGATAACTTATTTGTGCTTTGGTAATGGTTGAAGAAAGATACAAATATATCAAAGGTATTCATATTTAAGAAAGAACCTTGGACATAGCTGCTCAGGTGGGAATCTGGGCCATCAGAGCTGTATTCCCAGCAGGTAACAAACAGGGCAAGGAACCCTGGGAAGGCCCCCTGCACTAGAGAGCCTGGGAAGGGGGTCTAGGCGGGGTTTAGCCCCGCCCACCAGTGGGTGGTTGCCCAGGGCAGCCATCTGCAAACTGGGATGACCAACGCATAGTTCTGTCCAGATCCTACCCCAAGGGGGCTTGGGACTGAACTGCCTAGCCATCCAGACCGCACACACATGCAGGGAGATACCAGTGCATGGATGTGGGGGGATGCCTCTTCTGTTTCACTCTCCAGCTAATCTTCAGGAGATGTAAGAACATAAATAAATACAAACACCATCATAAAATAGGTCAGGGATCAGGCAAACATCCAGCCCACACATCTAAACCGGACACAGGATTTGGAATATTGAGAGAACCAGTGCATGTGAGACTGAAAAAACACCTATGGAGACATTGATATTGGAATGAAAAGGCTAGAAGCTACTAACAAGCCACAGGGGAAAAAATTTTTTTTAAATGTGACTTTTGCCTTCCAGGTTCCCTCTCCACATGTAGCAGTTGCCACTCAAATGCAGTTCAAAAACAGGATTTTATTTACAAGGAAAATTAACCAGGAAAACAAAAGTCCTTACTGCCACAAGTAGCCAGTTATCTTACCCCAGCCACCATTTTTCAGTTCCAAAGGTCCCAAAGACACATGTACAAGATGGTGCCCTTTGCCCCTCCAAACCTAAGGCAGGCACTTTCAGTGTCCTGTCTTTCTCTAGCATCTTCTCTTCACTTCTGCAGTGTTCCATGCTGTTCTGCTTCTCCAAGTTGCTTCTAACTTTTTCCACAATTGCTGATATACAAATCAGCTTTCTATATCCCTGGCCATCTCCAGGCACCAGCTCACTATGCCGCCTTGTTGCAGTGCCACAATCTCCACACTGGCCACTCTTCTACTTGTCTTGCCACCTCCAGCTCATGGCCTCTTGCCACCTCCAGCTCACTCTTCAGGGGGCCTCTCCCTTCAGGCCTCCCCTCAGGCCTGTTCAATCAGTCCACCATTCTCGTCTCTTTCCTTCCTTTTTCTTTTCCTCCTCACTCCTCCCTTTTTATTTGCCTTTTTTTGTGCTTCTCGCTTCTTCTAGTGGGTCTTTCTCTCAGACCCCACATACCAGGGTACTCTGGCGCCAACGATTTTTAACTACATTGCTAACAACCCTGTTTGAACATGATGTCACAAATTCACATCTACACACTCACAGGGTCTGGAGGAGCCAAAATCCTTTTCTGAGATGCCATCTAAGAGAGCAAGGCCTCCCTCCCTACTCTATGGGAGAAGGCCACAGAGTCAGAGCATCAGCCCCACAGCAAAGCTGCAAACTAAGGGAGAAGAGATGATCTACAACAGTCATTCACAGACACCTATACCCTGTATCCACAGAGAAACTTCATTACGCTGGCTGGGGCTGAGGCCCCCTAAACCAGATGTCAGAACTATAAGGTAAAGCAGCAAAACAACACAGATAAGGGATTGGGGAAGATAGCCAGCAATGAGAAAACATAGACAGATCACATATAAATATAGACTGGTTGACAATGCAAGGCTAACACTGAAAACCTACCAGCATGGTCCACCTGGTCCCAAGAACACAGTCCCTCACCCAGTGAAAGGACACTTCCTCAGGAAAGAGATTAATTGACTTAGCACAAATTAACAAAGAGAGAGGGGTCTGAGTGAACAGAGGGACATCAGAGGGAGGAGAAGGTATGGCAATAACCATTTACCTAGGTTTTGCTATAAAGAATAAAAATAAATAAATTAGAATGAAAAAGAAAGAACCTCAATTTAAGATTTTTACTTTATGTATTATCTAAATAAACGAGAGAATGGCAGACACATGCTTATTCATGCATGTGTCAATGTAGGAAAATGCATGATGCACATGTAGGAAAAAAGAAATGCATGATGCACATGTAGGAAAAAAATGACTTGCCTGTAGGTCACTTGCCTAATTCATCACAAGCAGTGTTTAGCTTAATCTTCTGGAGTATTGGAAAATTGTAAAACAGGATAGAGGGTGATCTGAATATTGTGTGGAGCTCAGGGAAACATTTAAGAAAGGACTTAACTTTTAGTAAGCAATCTATATGAGTTTTAGAGGAAAATATAAAGGTATTAAAAAAAAAAAAAAGCTGTTTCCTTTTTAAAGAACCAGATGGTGGGTATGAGAAAATGTTGCTCAAGGAATAGCAAGCAAATTAGCCTAAGGGACAGAGGCTTTGTGTGGATCAGATAATGAGGATCAGAGTTGATTTTAATGTTTAGCTCAATGGTACTCAAACTCTTTATAAAATTACATTCTGTGAGGCTTTCAACTTACTGAAGCAATGCTTTTCTAGGCATTTCTGAGCAAGAGACATAATTAAAACCACTAACATTGATAAATCTAAATTTTATTCATGATATTGAAAAATGAAAGTATCCAGATGTGGGAGTGAGTAAGATGTGGAAAAGTCATACCTAGGATTTGACTAGCATCTTGATCCATTAGAAAGCACTTGTTAACAGTCATCAGTTAGAACTATTTGTCAAGTGGGAATGAGGAGTTTACTTCTGAAGCTGAAAAACAGGGAATTAAATTTCAAGTAGGCTGTTATTTCTTCATCTAAAAAGCTGGTCTAAATAAATGTACATTTAGCAGTCGTTAGCCACGCAAAAGGAAGAAAAAAAAAAGAATCTGAATCATAGAAACTAAGTTTTGAAATTTGCCCTTGGAATTCATTTTTGTTTCTATTCTTATTTTCATTTCCCTTAATTTAGGCTAAAAATGCAAAACAAACACTTCCCTCACCAGACCACAGGCTGTTGCTTACTCTTGATAGGCTGGAGAAATTCCATTAGCGTTCAGGGCACACATCAGCCCTGTGCATTTTCTAGATTGCTCAGTATATGCAAGAGCTTCTCAAGAGCTTCAGAATGCCATTTACCTTACTTATTAGGTACTTCTTTCATTGTTAACTATCCAGTCAGTTCCATATTTATAAAAAAGGTGATTTTACTTTTACTCCGACTGAATTTATTCTTGGTGATATCACTCAAACATTCAAGGAGAGTACAAGGCTAGATGCACTCACTGAGAACAGTTAACTCATCTGCATCAAATTAAGTCATTTGCCTAGAATTTTGCAAATACATTACTTCACTTTTAACATTCAAGTCATATCTGAAAGCAGGTTCTTAGCAATGTTGTTTTACCATCAAGTAGTTTTCTCATAACAAACTTTTTATATACCTAAGAGTTGATTCCAGGTCTTAACCTCTCTGAGGGGCAAAAAAAAGAAAGGAACAGTGACAGGGTGACAGTGCTTATCTATGGCTCAAATGTCCAAGTGTCCTGTATTTTGTTTACTAGAAATCCTCCAGGACTTATTCTAATACTACCTAGCTCCATTTACATGCAACTTTCCCAACCTGATTCTCTAGTTTCCTAGGGCACAATCAATTTTACAATGTCAAATGTAGAATGAAATACTTCAATCAACAGTGCTGTCATGAAGTCTAAAAGTTTAATGATAACGCCCCAAAATTATTGATAGTTAATTTTTAATTTTTGGATCAATCTCTATGCCATCGCCATTGTGACAATCAATTTACTTTCCCACCAAGAGTACACAGTGGTTCCCTCACTCCAGTTTTTTTTTTTTTTTGTCTCTGACTCATATATTTTTACTATTTATATATCTATTTTCTTGTATTGCTGTGTACCCCATATTTGTCCCACCACTATGTCACCAGTGAACTGTCATCCTGTTCACTTGTGTTCATTCTTCTCCCCAGTCACCCTCCCTCCCTCCTTCACCCTTTCTGTATGTCTCAGTTCAGTTGTCAGTTTAATTTTGACTTTTTTTTTTGTCTTTTTGTTTGACTATTTCAACAGGTGTGAACTGCTAGCTCTTTGTAGTGCTAATCTGCATCTATGATTAGTGATGTTTATTGAGCAACTTTTCCTATTTACCTATTAGCCATTTGTATGCCTTCTTTATAAAAAAGTCGTTTTACCTCCTCTGCTCAATTTTTATTGAAGTTTCTTTTTTTCCCTATCTCATTTATTTATTCATCTATGCTAATAGCTTTTTGGGGGTTCTTTATAGATTATAATATTTTCTCCTCTTTAGAAATCTCTACTTTTGACAATTTTATCATAGTATGTCCTAGGAAAGACTGTTTTGGATTGTTATTAGAGACTTCCCTATTAGATACTTAATTTGGATGTCCAAAGCTTTGCCTAGGTCTGGAATGTTCTCAGTCATTATTTCTTTAAGAAAACTTCCTGTTCCCTTCCCTCCAATTCTCTTCTGACACATAATTTGCATATTATTTTGTTTGATGGTTTCACAATAGATAACATAAGCTTTCACTCATTTTCATTTGATCCTTGTTCTCTGATGACTAAATAATTTCAATGTTCCTATCATCTAACTCCTAGGTCAATTTGTATGTTTTATCTATTTTGATGTTTTTACTCTTTATTACTTTCTTCAGTTTATCATTGACTTTATGTAGCTCTAGAATTTGTTTCTCTTTGTGATTTCTACCTCTGATAAATTTCTTATTTTATTCACTCATTCCTTCCCAGATTACTTTCCATTGCATTTCTGTGTTTTCTTGTAATTCATTGAGAGTCCTTCAAGCAGTTGTTTTGAGTATTTTTACCGGTAAACCATAAATATCCATGTTTTTGCATTTAGCTACTGGAGGATTAAAGTAATCCACTGATAGTGTCATGTGTGCTTATTTCTTGTTGTTTTTTATCTTCCATAGCATTTGTATTGCTATCTTTGCATGTAAGTAATAGTCAGCAAATCCAGTCTTCACAAATTACCTTCAGAGAGAAGTATCTTTTGTTATTCTTGCAGAAATTCTGAGGTTTTCTCACATAATATGAATACATCTATTCCACACTGCTCACCCAATGGCTGAATTCTTAAACTTGACTATCCACTCTTAATCCTGTAATGAACTGAATTGGCTGCTATAGTCTTTCTTATGTTTTCCAAATGTGGCATTACTGACAACAGCTGGTATGTTATCACTGTGTGCTTTACAGTTGTCCACCACAGTTCATTCTCACTACCACACTTGCTTTCACAGGAAGCAGACCTCAGAGTAGGCAGAGGTGCAGGTTAGGGTGCCAATAATCTGTTGGGAGAATTCTGGAGCTTTTCCATTGGTACACAGCACCATCAGCAGGAAACACATTCCTTTCTTACCCTCTAAGTTTTATCTCTTGCTTTCCTGACTTCCTCCTTCCCTCCACAGTCATGGGGCTCCTGATCTAGTTCACTGGATTCTTCAGAGAAATAAACCCCTAAAGGTGTCCCAGCCAGCCATGAAAGCCAGGTGCTCACTCTCTCACTCTATTTTTCTCTTTCAGAATTCATTGACGGAAAAGTTCTATTTAAGCCATAACTGTGTTGCCTTGGGGAAGGAGTGAGAATATAATAAAATATACTATAGTATAGTACTAATATAATATAATATATAATATAATTTACATAATATAAAGATAATATAATATAATAAATTTAGACTTCTACGCAGGCTCTCTCATACATGAGTAGTTCCTGGAGTCTATAGTCTCCCAGTGCTCCTGAACCGTGGGACTGTTCCACAGGCTACTACAAGGACCACTGCTAGCTGTAGGTCTGCATGCCTATTACTACACACACAGGAACAAGATGCTTCCTTGGTGTTTGGTACTGGAGCCCACAGCTCTCACAGAAGTATTTACGTTTGTGGTTGGATTCTTAATTTTCATAGTGAAAGGGAACACAATGCAGGAAGCCTTTTAATCCTGCCATGATACGACCTCTCTACAAATAAATAACTTTTTCAAACTGTGATCTATTGACAACTAAAGAAAATTCACCTTAGGTTTAATAGGGAGAAATAATAATAAGAAAAGTGTCTGTATCCCCGTACAAAAATACACCAGTAAAATTTACTAACTATTCCAAAATAAGGTTACATTAAAAGTTATCCAACCAGATCCATAATTCCATATTTCATGTTCAAATTTGAACATATAGAAGATTATCAAGGGATATAGACAGGAGAAAGAGAGGAGAGAGTCAGAGACAGGAAGTAATGGGGATAGGGATGGAAAGAGAAAAAGGGAGAAAGCAGAAAATTTGGTAGTTTGCAAAGGGATGGTAGTCAAGAAACCATGCTCAACACAGTCTCCATCTTTCTGTACACTTTACTGCGTGTGGTAGAAAATGAACTGATTTGTGGAAACTTGGCCTAAGTATTTTTTTCCAACCAATTTCTACTTAAATGATATGAGGTATTAGCATTTCCAAGTGTACTCTGCAAATGTAGTCCCGGATTTTGGAATCTAATATGCTGTGGAATACATATCCCCTCATCTTACACATCTATGGGACATACAAGTGTCTTAAGAGTTCTGAGAACCATTTCAACAGAAAAGTTTGAAAACTCTCTTTACACCAGCATTCCTCAAACTTATTTGATACTTCTTTCAGCACTTAGGACGCCTTATAACCTGAATGTCATACTTTTGCAAATTCAGTATTAGATGATCAGTCTCTCTGAGGCTGGAAGATGGAGATAAAATAACCATCTTTCTGTCCAAAGGAAGCAACAATTTTATGATATTTCATGAATATTTATAATATTTTAGATAAAGTTGCTATCATAGTAGTCAAAATACTAATTTTAAAATATCACATTTCCTACGCTGTCTTTGAGGAGGCAGAATAATGAGTTGGCAGGAAGTTTATCCTTTGTTTTAGAGATGAGAAAGTAATCTTATAGAAATTAAATGCCTTACCCAAGACCTCACAGCAGCAGGTGAATAAACTGGAGTGACAAACCAGATCTCCTGACACTAGGAACAGAATACTATTTACTTTTCTGTTCTGCTTCCATATGGTCACATGTCAAACCATTCACACACTGAGCTGCTGCTTAAAACATATTGCAGAACTAAATCTGCATAATATTGAATTGGAAGAGATTAGGGGGAAAATCATAATTTAAAATCACAATTTAAATATCCACACATGGTATACCAGAATCAGCTATGAGTGAATCATTTTTAAACATGTTTTATCCCAAGTAGTTTCAAAAAAAGTGTATGTTCTTAAATGAATCAACAATAGTTATTTGAAAATTGGTGCAGCTTGATACATTCAATGAGAAATCTGTATTGTTGAGATTTCCTAGAGATGCTTAGACTGCAATCAGGAGAACTTTTGACACTGATCTTCAGTTATTGTATTAACACATGATTAAAAATTGTGTTCTGCCATACCCCATTCTCTGTCTTTTTTATTTCCTTTTATTCTGTATTTTCTTCTATATCCTCATTTTATTTTATATGTTGTTCATTTTATTTGCTTTGCTGTTCATGGTCACTTGTGTTGAAGCAAGACTTAAGTGGACAATAATGGCAGATGATTCTGCTCTAGTCCTGGATGCTTTTTCAAGGCAATCATTTCAAAGTGACAGGAGATATTCAAGGTACAGAGACTCAAGCAGATGAGAAAGATATGGCATTAAGGAGGTTAAAAAAAATTGACATTCTTATAAGTCAAACAATATCTTCAAATACAAATTATTTCTGAGATGGAGATATTAGTCAAAGAAACTCAAGTCCCTAGTTGAATGTCATTACAGTATGAGGACTAAAAGATCAGAACTTAAAATGCTCCCATTTGTCTTATATTTTGTTTTTGTTTTTTAACTAGCTATTTATCTATTTAATGAATTATGTTCTAAAATAAGACAATTAAAAAACAAAGATTAAGGTTTAAAAAAAGCAACATATATTTTCTTTTTACTATTGTTAGTCATGAAAACAATAGTATTCCAATATTTTGTGAGGAAAGAAGAACATTTTTAAAAATTATAATTGCTCTCATAGATTTAGAATGTTTCCCTAGTGGCTTAAGAGAGCAATGTTAGTATATGAGTTTAAGAACTGAAAGTGATCTGAAATATGTGACTGTACCCAATCCATAAGAAATTTTAAAAAACACAACTTCATGGTTTATTGATAAGGTTCTAACTAGTTTCCCTACCCACAACAGCAAGCAACTTCTCCATAAATATTTTTGTCACAAAACTAGCTAATTGGCTATAATGCAATTTTGCTGTAAAAGAGAAGAGTAAAAACTACTTGACTACTTTCTTCATTCACATATCAATCAATCCTATGAGGGACTAGAGAACTTTGGCTGCTTGATTTGAACACAAGTCTTTCTCTATTCTCTTTACTGCGCAACAATCATTACACTCTCATTGTATTAAAGTTCTTTTCTATTGAAGGTCTTACTACCAGAATGTTTTTTGTCTTAACATGGTAGATGGGAAAACACATGTAAAGTGGGCACATTTGGGGGGGTAGGCCAGGGTGGCCCTCACTCTGCCTATTAATAATGGTTCATGAGATCCTTTTGACTCACTCTTATTTAGTCCTTTCTTTTCTCTTTTACTGAAAAACTGCCTTACAGCAATTTAGTTGTGCTGTAAAAATGCTTGCAAAAAAATTGTTGTGACCAAACTACCAGGCTTATGATGATGTCAAGTAGGATTTCTGCAGCAGTCACACCAAATACAGAACAGAGAAATATAGGGAATTGAAAACTGCTGCATGTCAAAAAGACATTTCCAACAAAGGTGCTTTGTTCTCATACTTGTCCCTTTCTGTTTTGTCTCTGCTTCCTCTCATTGTGGAGAACCTCCAGGCAGCTTCCTACTTGTGCTCCTGTGTGTTTCCGGGTGCTGGTGGAGACCAGCTGGCACAAAATCTAAGCTTCTGCTCATAATACTGTTAACTGCATTTGTGTTACACTTTTTGGATTTTAAAGAGAGAAGTTGGGGGTCACTTCAGTAACTCAGATTGGGACAGATTCTTGGGTGTATAAGTTCCAAGAAACTAGTAATGACTATAAAAGGACAATGAATATTATGTAATAGCTGCTGTCATGCCCCATATGTGAGCAGGGGATACTCTAATGAAAGGCAGAATTCTTGAGCATAATTATTGGGTAATCTTTGGTTTAGGAAAGGAAAGGGAGTCATACTTACTTTTGTTAATTAAAAACAACTAATATTGAACAGGTATTAATCCTTAAAGAAAAGACCCAAGTAGGTTAAAACAATTCATTTGTTCTCTAATTATCCCTTGCATATTCTGGGCTCAGAATTATACTACACAATTATATACTATATATAATATATATACACATATAGAGTATGTATAAATATATACAATTATATACTGTACAACTAAACTATACAGTTTTAGCTTCTCTAGTTTCTGATTCAGTTTCCTTTTTTGCTTATTGCTCAACTTGCTTAATTTTCTGATTTGATTTTTGCCTTCTTACAAACATCTTGAATCCCCTCTTTGTGATTACCATTATCCCCATATTCATTTTCACTGATTCCTTCTGTTTGTTTACATAGATACACAAAGGTATTTTCTCTGCTATCTTATTCTGCATAGGTCATTATCTACCATCTAGAAGGACTCATAAAACCCTGTGCTAAATATTGGTGCTGACTGTAATATCAGACTCTTTTCTGAAATAGTTCAGATTGTAGTTCAGACTTTCCTGAGGAGAGAGTTAAAGTTAAATGTTGTTTCAGCACTCTCCAATATTTAACTATATTTGAAGACAATTCTAAAGATCATTTTTTAGGAAAGTCATCTTAAAAGGAAGTGCCCTCAGAATGCTTTTAATAGGTAAGCATATTTTCAACATTGAAGATTAAAAACAATTTGATGGTACACATCCAAAATATTATTCAGTTATTGCTGGAACCTATTGCAAAGGGTTCAGTCAAGCAAAACTGCCTAAGACACCAGTAGTTTTTCAAGATTGTATTGTAAACTGTTTTCATGGTTAAGGGAGAAGCTAACTGATTAACATCTGCAAGTCAAGGGTGTGTGTATAAATCCTAGGATATCTCACAATGACATCCATGCATTATTGATTCCCAGGCTCTACCACAGGCCTCCAGAATCTAATTCTACAGGAATAGTGATCAAGAAACTATATTTTGTACAGTCACACCAGGAAATTTTGATGCAGGATACAATGTCTCCATCACTGGTAGAAAGTAACCCTGAAAATAAAATATATTCTTGACTTCTTCTCAACAAATTATATACCTTGATTAATTTAAGGAAGTTTAAATATTTGTTTAATATGTTGAATAGTATAAATAGTATAAATCTTCAGATTGCTCTCACTTTCTGATGCAAAGTAGGCTAGGCTTGGTGACTTAGGGATGAACAAGAATGGATTAATTTCCCTCTCACTCTCTGTTCTGGGTTCCAATTCATTGATCTTATCTAGCTAAGTAAAAATATTGCCCCTCTCTTAGTTTATGCCTTCTAAGGTAGTCCTGTTCTCTTCATCAATTCCTATTACCCTCTCTGTACCCCTTTATATATATATGTATATATTTGTATATATGTGTATATATATATATATATATATATATATATATATATATATTTCCCCTAAAAGAATCACTGCAGAATGTAGAGAGGAGATCATTGAAAAGACTGTTGAGAAACAGCAGAATTGAAGGATACAGCAATGGGGCAATGGGAGATCAGGGGAGGAATGAGCAAAAGAGATCAGGATGATGGTTCACAGGTGGGTGAACTCCGGGATATACAATGACATAAACATGTATATTATATATATAATATATATTATATATATTATATATATACACACACATACCCATGTATATTTAATCAATAAAAAAGAAAAGAAAAACAGAAGACTGTGGGAGTCTTGACAGGGCAGGCAACTCAAGAGCAGCAGAGATCCAGGAGCAGCAGTGCCTGCAGAATGTAACTTTTATTATGTGTGATTCCAATATTAGAGTTTTACATGTTGGGCATCAAGTTCAGGATTGTGCACATCAATACACTTATAAATAAGTTTTCTAAAAATGAGGATGATACAGAGGGCTGACGAGGAGGCAATGAAATGAACTTGCCAGTTCATTTGCACATATGATTGTAAAATGAAACTGATCCAAAAAACCTTATTTTAAAAACTTTATCGTAAAAACCTGGGGACAAGTATATATTAGAACTGAATATTTTTCAGATATTAGAAAATCAACATAATTTTCAGCAACCATAAGCAACACTTCATAAAAACTGCAAAAAATTTTTCTGAATTTCATGAACTAAAAGAGTTATCATCTATAAGTTTCTAAGAAGGTAAAATAAAAAGTCATGTCCAGAAGCTGGTCTGGCCCTCAGAGCAAAATCCTATCATTCTCCTTTGTCCCAGATAGAAGAGCACTCTTGGACAGGAGTAATCTGATTCCAAGATAAATTGAACTAAGACATGGAAGCTTTATAATTTTGACTAAGTATTAACAGAAACAATTTCAACCAAATACTCTCTGGGCTAAAATGAGTCACTGCTATTTTTTTGTGCCAATTGTTTAAAGTTTTCATCTCACAATCACCGAATCTTCCTCAGGTAAGATTATTGGCAACTCTATCAAAGAACTGCCCCTTTGTTTTTCTGACAGCAGTCTCTCTACAGCTAATCCCCTTTCTTTTGATTCTCCCTGATTGTACCAAAGAAAGTCTTAAAACACTTAGTGGTTTCTTTCTAATACCCTTTAAGTGAGGCAGCCCAGAGTTCCTCTTGTGTCTTCTACACTAATGATCCCCACTCTTTCAGCTGCAGGTATGTTCCTACTGATTTTAGATGAAGACCATGACACCTCACATCATATCAGGCCCAAATCAGCTTCTGACATTCAGTGAATGAGTATTTAGATAAGTCAGTGAGTTATGAAAAAATTGCCAAGTTTCAGTGTATTTTGGATTTTAGAATTTTAGATAAGGTTTTGTACACTTTATAGTACTTTTGGAAACCACTTGATGATACCTATCTTGAACTTAAAGATATGCACATGCTGATCCAGTAATATCTTAAGGGGAAGTCTCAACTTTATATTATCTACTATGGTATTTCTTATAAGAAATTCAGAAATAAAAGTAGATATTCAAAAATGTGATGATACATCCAATAAACGGATGATCTTGCAAGTTTCAGTAAAATGCTTAGGGCATATTGCTGAGTTGAAGCAAAAAATAGCATTGAGCATAAACTTGATCTAATGAAAACAATGGCCAATCTGTGTATTTTGTGTGCATATGTATAGTATATATTCAAATACAATTTATTCTTTCAATATGCTCTTCTAACCTTTACATCTTTTCTGAGATCACTATGAACATGACTTAGTCTCTATATCACTGCTCATGCATAATACTCTTCATTTTGCATGTAATATGTGAAGGCCAAATGAGGAATAAACTTTAATCATTCTAAGAGTCTTGCTGGATAAGAAGTCTGGTGATGAACATGCAAATGAGGCAATTAATATATAAAATGGCCATTTAATATTGCAGCTATATAAAGATGTGTGTGTGTATGTATATACATACAAACAGAGAGCTGGTGATTGTCAGATGCACGGTAAGCAGGGGGAAATGGTTGGAAACGAACACACACACAAACACACATATCCCTTAAGGTCCATAGCTTGCTTGCTGTGAAGAGAGGTGATGTGGGTGATAATTACAAAATTAAACTTGATCTTGCTTCTACTATTACAAGTTTTTGAATAAATCCAATTCAAATGAATGGTACCGTTTTTAATTATTTTTCTCCCTTTTTTTAAACTTGTGAGCAAATGACTTCGACAATAGGAAAATAATTCTTAAGAAGAGAAGCTGCATTTACAAGGGTTAAATAATTCTACTTGTAGCAGCGCTTCTTCCAAAATACACTTGAAGTAGAGAAATCCTTGGGTGATTTATGCTTTGGGGTGAGCATCTTTCTTTGGCATTTTATTCTGTGTAGTAATTCCATTAAAAGAGCACAATTTATTGCACATCTGTCTTTGCAGATTTTATCAATGCTGAAACCTTTTAAACTGAGAATGGGATTAAATAAACCCCATTTACCAATGTGGTAAAATATAATAGACATTCAGCCCATTAAATGGCAGCTAAATCAATATATCCACTTGGCAGCAATTTCCAGAAGATAAGGTGAAAACCTCCTGTTCTTTTTGATAGATGAGTAAACTTAAAGGGAAGAATTTACAGTAGATGCAGCATGTACCTTGAAGGAATGTTCATTATTCTCAAATTACCTTCTTATGTCAGCAGATTTGTGGTTAGTAAACAGAGAAGCCATCCGTACTCCTCCCATGTGGTTACAGTGGTTGCACTGGAAAGAGTAACTGGATTTATTCAACTTATTTAACTGAATGGCAGAGAAGCATTTTATTCTGCTTAATAAAGACAGAATTTCATCTGTGATTAAAAGCTATTTATAAATATTTGTATACACAAACTGTCAGACTCACCCCCAAAATATGGCTGTCTATTGAGTGTGAATAGCAGAGTATGGAAGTCACAAAAACTAAAGAATAGTAGTAATCTCTTATAACATGCTTGGAGTATCACATGTTGTGTGTTTAAATATTTATTTAGTAGGAGTCAATCAGAAGGAAAACTAGCATAGTTTTCACAGTGTATCAAATAAAGATATTATTAGTATAATCTTCACAAGAATGCTTAAGGTAGATAATATTATAGATATGAAAAGAAGAATCTGAGTGAACTACCCCAAAAAATCAGTAAAACAGTATTAAGGCTAGTATCATAATTAGGCTTTTGTTCTTAGAGCCATTGTTCTATACTAGAGAGTTTCAAAATGGGATTATTATGGTATATAAAACTACATATACTCTAAATAGTTCTTTATACATTTGAAATGTTATATATAACAATGATACATATCTATTTATATATAATACTTTGAATCACAAAATTAACAAATTTTATTCTATGTGGAATAGCTCCTGTTTTGATCCTGTTTTTCAATTTCTGTCTGAGATTGTGACTCCAGATTCTCAGTCAATAAGTAATTCACCTCATTAGGTATTTTGACAACACTCAAACATCTACAATTTTTGAAATTTCTGGAGTATTAGCTAGATTTGTTAGCTTTCATCTGGATGTCTATCTGTCATGCTCTGAGCTGCAAATATTGGCTTACCCTCTTTAAGTAGTGAGTGCTTTATAGAAAGAATCATTTTAACATTTAACTGGTTAACAGTAGAGGGGGAACAGACTGATCTTTAAGTCAAACATATTATTTGAATCATTAAAAAAGAAAGGGCAAAATCATGATTCTAAACCACATGACACTTAAATCAGATACCCTCATCCTGGAGTCAGAGAATTTAATGGAAGTCTCAGAAATTCCTGAAAGTATTAAAATAATTCCATGTTAAGGGTATTAATGGGTTTTAGGAAGGATTAGAGAGCCTTTAAAAACCAGTTTTAACTTTTTAAACCAAATATTACATATTATTAATAAAAGTAAACTTTATATGTTATTAGAAGTATAACTATTCTATATACCTACATGTATAGGTATGAGTTTGCATGTATCGATATATCTATATATATAGAAATACATACACATATAGAATATAAAATTGAGTACTATAAAGAGAAACCTTCTCTTTAGATAGCAATTCAGAGACAGAACATAGGGCTAAGCTTTGAAATTGGGCGAAGTAGGATATGTCAGTACCTAGAAAATGTTTAGGAGTTGAAGCACTATTGCAGTTAAGGCACAGATTCTGTGACTCCCTTTTGTGCTTCAAACAAGTGAGGTAAGTCATATCTAAATGAAGAACTATGTTTTGAAGCTCCTGACTGTGATGCGCACATTTCAGATTCAGTAAAAGTCCATTAAGCCCTGTGACTCAGGGCAGTGTATGTCTGCATTGAATCACATCAACTTGATTCCACTTCCAAAGTCTGCCCCATTTTTTTTTAAACTGTGGGACTTTTGACAATGTTCTTAGACTTAGATGATTTAATCTCTCTGAGACTGTTTTTATTTGTAAAATAAACAGTAGAATTTAGCCTAGGTTTTCCCATGAAAATGTTATAAAATACTTGTAAAATACCTGTAAAATACTTAGCTCATTGTCTAGCACTTATTCAATGCTCAGCAAACATTCTTAAGTCTAGTATACATTATCTCCAACTATGCTAAATATATTTACATACACATAGATACACATGTACTATTTGCATGCATATACATTCTTTACAAATATATGTAATTTATATATATTTGTAATGAATTTAGTTCTATATTATGCATATGCCTAAGTCTGCATATATATTACATATATATAGCATACAAATCAGGTAATTATATATTTTAATAGTGACTTTGACCAAGTTGAAGGTTATAGTTTGCTTATTAAACATTTATATAAACATATTTTAGTATTTTAATAACATTTCTTCACAAAAGAGTTCTCAATGGCTATAGAACACTCAATATATAAGCTGCACAACAGCTTGTCAACCATCTTATTTAAAAAGCTTCACATTTTCCCCAACATAGAAAATGTAATGAACATATAATGCATGAGATTTTTTTTAAAAGTTTTTGCTTATTTATTTTTGGATTGTTTACTTTGAATAAAATAAAAGAAATAAACTGATCTGCTGTACACTGTTCACAAGCCAGACAGATCATGCTGTGAGATGGGGAAATCTCCCTCTCTCCTTAATTGCCTCCAGCAAACTGGAGACAAAAATTTAGCATTGATCCTCTAAAGATGTGATAGCACTTCTGCTCTTCCAAAATGTTTACCTATAAAAATCCCTCAGAGATAGTAACCACCTGTAAGAAATCCCCCTACCCCCAATTACCCCTCAGAAACTAATATGTTAACCAGTTTAACTATCTTCCTCACCGTTTGCCTTCCTTTAAAATTCACCCAACCCTCACCCTGTCTCTATAAATACCTCTTTCTTTTGTTAATAAATTGTCATTTGATTCATTACTTCCAAATCAACCCTTAGCCTTCAACTAAGGCATCTCTCTTGTAGTCTCTTTCTTGTACCTTACATTCAGCCATCTACATTGATCAAATGTCATAAATATTTTATACTAATAATTTGCATTACAAATATAATAATTTATATATAATTTGATCATATATTGTAAACAACATTCATCTCTTAATTTGAAATATGTTAATTCATATTTTCTTCCAATAAGTTAGTTAGATATTTATATTAGAAAAAAATAGGAAAATATATTGAGTAAATTCTAGAAGCCAAAAGAAAGAAGTTAGTCTTCACTGAATAATGTTAATCATACATTCTATTTCAAGTGCTGTGATATGCAGCTACTATATTTAAATATCTCAGTAGCCCTGAGATAGAATGTTCTGCCCTGAGTGAGAAAGCTCTGCTTTCGTTGTGCAGGAAGAAGCCTGGAGAGTTTGTGTAACTGTCCCAAGTCATCAAATTACTGGGAAATGGAAACTTGATGTGAAGTCAAAACTGAATTTGAATGTCTCCGGCATAGAACTCTAACATGCATGTTTGAATGTGCAAAGCCTTGAGTTTAACTAACACTGTAGGATGAAGTAACACCAAGGATCTTTTTCCCATTGGACTATTTTGTGTGGGTATTTCCTGAAGCAAGCACCAGCTCCTCCTAGCCATAGGACCCAGCAATGGACAGGACTTTTATGCTACTTTACCTAGGGCTCCATAGTAGAAACCACATTCTAAATTAGAAGACTTCCAAGGGTTATAGGAAGTGCTTAATGTTTTATGTATTTGGAGAATGCACTAAAAAAATCAGAGAGCACAGGAAGTCAGAGTGTTGGAATTAACGTTTTATGAAAGATTAGCAGCATTAGCAGAACAAAATCTCTTATCCTGAAAGACTTCGAGTAAGAAAGACACGAGCCATAGGTCAAAGCTAATCACCGGAGAAGTTCCGGTTTTGAGTTTGGAGCACACTTACATAGAGAGGTGTTGATGGGAGTGTTTTATGCAGATGTGGCTTGGCTGATTGGGTGAAATGTTGGAGCCCGCGGAAGAAACAGGGGTGAATACCGGAAAAGGAGGCCGGTGGGGGCCATGTTGTCCCTGCCGGTGAACAAAGGAGGCTGTTGTGGGCCATGTTGTCCTTGCTGGGGACAGCAACCTTATACTCTGGAAATATTTAACTAAGTTTCCTGTATAAAAGCAAATCTTTAGCTCCTGATGTGGGCACTGTATGGAGAACCTGCCTCTGGTTTATTGGCTGTTGTGAGATGAAAGGGTTGCTGGGTTCGTGTTAAAGGTCATGCAACACCATAAACTCCTGTGTCTCCACAAGAACCAGATAATAGGAAGTGAAGATTTGATTGTCATGGTAAAGTGGCTGAAGTGGCTTTTGAGTTTATCATACTGTACACAGAAGTACTAAACATGGTCCATTTGGAGTTAGTAATTCATCCCTGTCTCCTTGAACAATGGATTCAATTCTGATGGAGAAAGTCAGGGCTTTTGTGTACTGTTATTTACAACTCACTTCCAAATTATACAGAACTAAATAAGATTTTAAGCCAAATCAGGGAAAAACTTGGCAATAGTTGCTGCTTTATCTTAATGTAGTATTGTGTTTTTAAGAGAAGCAAATCTATTGAATTTTAATTTCATATTTCAACACAATGCGGATGCTCTCACTACCTGGTTTCTATTTAGAGCATCAAAAGTGCTTAACAGTTATTAAAACATCTGTGCATTCACAACATGTGGAACTAATTAAGTGTCCTTTATAGCAATGCCAGCTTTTAACACTTACTCGAGTATCTATGAGGAAAGGAGGAATTTTTCCTACTGACTCACCTCCATAAATCTGAGGCCTGATATTGTACCTCTTGCTCTTCTCTGCTGGGCTACATGTCAATTTCCAGCTTGTTTATAGTTTCCCCTCAAGCCTCTGGACTCTTTTCCCTTGAATGAGCATTTCTCTTTCTGCACACATAGCAGGGAGTTCATGGAACCTATATCTCATCTTCTCAAATGACCATCTGTGACTTGTTTGTCCAGGTGTTTTTAGCAAGTGTTTAATTAGGTGCATTCTACCTAAAAATATTATAAAACTTTAAGTATATTGTGAGGGTTTCAAAAAGCATATTACTGATGACTCTTTTTGAAGCCAGGACCCCAAAATGGGCAGTATTGAAGTTGGGAACACCATATGGACAGTTTTAAAATTTAGGCATTAATGCTATTAACTATGTCCGAAAAACACAGAGGTAAAAGAGGCCTAAACAGGAAGGGTACTTTTACTTTGTTGCAAATTCCAGGTGTGAACTCAGAAGAGACAATGTATCACCTAGAGGGTGTGTAAAGGTAAATTTTATCCTATAACTTTTAGGAGAAAGAAAAAAAAGATAAAAAGGAAAGCAACAGAGACTAGAAACAGACTTTTGCGGGGAGGAGAGATATGAGAATGGCAGATGGGTAAAGAGTACTTGGAGTGACCAGGCTGGGCAGATGCCCCCTGGAAGAGTGAGCTGGTTGGTGGCAGCAAAGAGCCAAGGTGGCCAGCAGAAGAGTTGCTGGTGTGGAGAGTATGACACTGCAACAAGGTGGCATAGTGAGTGGGTACCTGGAGATGGGCAGGGATTTGGAAAGCTAATTTGTGCATCAGCAATTGTGGAAAAAGTTTGAATCGCCTTGGAGAAGTGGAGCAGTTCAAATACTGGAGAGAGAAGAAGAAAAGAGAAGACACTGGAGAAAGACTGGAATTTGCAGAGTGCCTGCTTTAGATTTGGAGGGTTAAGGGGCACTATCATGAACATGTATCTTTGGGACTTTGGGGACTGAAAATGGTGACTGGGGTAAGATAACTGGCCATTTGTGACTTTAAGGACATTTTGTTTTACCTGTTAATATTCCCTTGTAAATAGACCCTCTTGTTAAACTCCTTTTTGAGTGGCAACTGCTACCCAAGGGTGATACAAACCTGAGGGAACCTGGATGGCAGAAGCCAGATTTTGAATGTGGCTTGTTGGTTGGTGGCTTCTGCCCTTTTTACACCCGATTTCACTTTTGTGCTATCATTATCATAACTTTTACATAAGCTACAAATAGATAATGTATTGCTTTCATCTGATTTAGTATTTTTTTCAGCTATTGACAATAAAAAACTCGAATTTTATATTTACCTTAAGTTATATACTTTCCAATGTCTACACTTAGGTGTGGTTAAGTTTGTGTATCGTTTCAAGTTTCTTTCTGATATTGTTCCTTTTGTTTAAAAATTCTTTTAATAAGATTTACTGGGCAAATGTACTTGGACAAATGTACTTTTAAAAAATCTGTCAGTTTTAATTTGTCTGAAAGAATATTAGTTTTCATCTTCTGGGGGATATTTTTACTGGATACAGAATGCTCCATGAACAGCTTTTCTTCCTTCAGACTTTAGAGGTGATGCACCAGTATCTGTGATGTGTATAAGTTCTCATGGGAGTCCTTATGTTCTTTATTCTTCTACAAGTAAAGCATCTTTTATTTGCTAACTGCCTTCAAGATTTTCTCTTCATTCATTGTTTTCATCAATTTGAATCTGACATCTTGGTAATTTCTTTTGCCAACTGAGATACCTGTCTGATATTTGTATACATATTTATTTAATTGTCTGATTTGCTTTTCCCTTAGCTTCTTGGATCTTTGATCTGCTTTCTTTTCTTGGATCTTTAATCTGCTTTATTTCATTTTAATATGGATATGTTTAATCATCATCTTTTGAAATATCTGTTTGGCCTTTCTCTGTCCATTCACTCTTCTCCTTCCAAATTCCACCTGGAACTCCCTATTTGTTCATGTATGATGTTCACCTTTTCCAATAGAACCTTTAATATGTTAATCATAGTTACTTTAAATTCCCTGTTCAGATGTTCTAACATCTGAACTGCATCTCACAATGTTTGGGGGACTGAGTTTTCTCTTTCATCATATTGTACTCTTCACTCAATTATTTTTAATTTTGGTGGAAAACTAGACATCTTTTGTAGGGTAGAAGAGTCTGAGTAAAATGATATTCTTCCAGAAAATGGGCATATTTGTGTTTTATTAGACCTTTATTGTGGATTAAGTTTAAGTGAATCACATCAGTTCTGCTGAGTTTGGGTTGTCACTGTATTACCCTCCTTACCTTCACTGTACAGCAGCTTCAAGGTTATCTGCTGTATCTGTCTGTCAAAATAGTATCAACCAGCTGGTTCAGAAGGTTTTCTTCCAGGGTGGTCCACTCTTCACTTTTTCATTTTTCTTTTTGCTTTGAGCTCAGAAAAAATGTTTTTTCTCAATGCTTTTGTCCAACTTCCAGCCACAGACTGAAGTTACAAGAACTCTACATTTGCTAGTCAAGTATGGGAAAAGACAATGATTGTTATTGTTCCAGTTCAGTCTGAGTCTTAATCACATGTCTGTTCCTAAATCTGCAGAGTGGGACTCAGTGATTCTGCCCTGTCCAGTTAGCCAGGGGTCTCCTGTGGCCTTTTGCCTTACTTCTTGCTCAGTAACTGAGATTCTGCAAAATCAGACAATGGGAGTTCTTCAATTTTATCAGCACTATTTTCCAATAACTGTTGACAGCATCTACCTCAAACCCATGGAAATACCACATATAGTGGAAACTTGGAAAATGAAGAACTGTTGCTATGAGCACTTTTGGAGTGAGTAGGTGAAAAGAGTTTGCCTGTCTACCGGGCAGAACATGGTTCTCAACACAGGCTTGGTGTATAGGTCACTATTTCTCAACTACAGTGATCAGGCTTATTATTTCCATATACATGAAATATATATATATATATTCCTTATTATTTCCATATATATGGAATATATATAATATATATGAAGTGTATATATGAATATATATATGAAATTCAACATGAGGAAAGTGAATAATTGGTACGTACTCTTAAAGGAACAATGAAACTTTGTATTCTTAAATATTTTAAGAAGAAACTAGAAATTATTGGTTGTATGATTTGAGTCTTATCTGTCGACAGATTGTATGAAATCCTCATACCTCGGAATGGCTAATATCTTCATGAAAAAAATAACTATTTGAACCTAAATCTTTGCTTTATCTTCTTTGTCATTTGTACAAATAACTTAAATTCAGGGTAAAATAGGTAATTCCCCAAAGTAATACCAAATAATTTAATACTGAATTTCATAAATAATTTGTGCTTATTTTTCTGCAGACTGATGTAGAAAATTTTTTGAAATATGAAAACACTTTCTACATTTGGTGTGATTAGAATACTCATGAGTTTTAAATATTCCTGGTATTCTACTGATTTAATGCTCTTAAGAAAATACAATGCATCTCAGAAAACACTATCTTTTGGGAAAGGAGCAGAGGAGAGATTGCTTCCTCTATGGTTTATATGGCTTTTCAATATTTCACAGTGCTGTTTGAGGGCTACGGGTTGTCTATAGGATTTAATATCACTCTAAAGAAGCATCTTCGAGATGCATATTCTTAGCAGGAGTCAGGACTTCTTTTCCACATGTGGTAATATTTGAAAAGGAACTAGTCTATAATAAAAATATATATAAAAACGTCAGCACCCTATTGTATTGAGTAGCATCAAAGGCAACTAGTAAAAATTAGGAAAATCTGATTATGGCCCCTGTAGCTGGATTTGTTTGTGGGATGTGTGTCCTGAGCATGCAAATTTATCGGTAGCATTTAAACTGCTTATTTTGCTCCATAGGCATCATTTTGCTGAACAGGGATACTCTAAAAATATTTCTGCTAGAGGCAGGAACAAGAAAAAGATACCTTCTATCATTATTATTTTTTTCTTTGATAAATAAATAGTAGTTAAAAATTCTGAATGTTTCTAGTAACAATGAATTTTTTAAAAATCCTGTGAACAACAATCCTCATGAAAATCACATCACATCTTTGCTGTGAATTCTAATTCTTGTCAGTCCTGGAGTCATCTCAAAGACTTTACTCATAGATCTAGTACTGGGCTTGGAGCTGGACAGTATAAGAGCTTGGAGAACTATTGTCATTTCTCTATCTCTCCATATGGTCTTGCCATATGGTTTCTCTGTCATGGTGGTACTAAAGTAACTGACAAACACATTCCCTGAGTAATAAAGTCAGGTAGAAACCATATTACTTGTTTTAGGATAATCACATTGCTATCTTTGAAAATAGAGTCTTCCATAAGAATTTTTCTCAAGAGTAAAACAATAAATCAAGTAATAAAAAATATATGTCCTACTGAATAATGTACACCTACATTTAAAATAATGAATGATGAAATTCTCAACACAGAGACAATTTATATGTAATATCACAGTCATAATTTTTTTAAAAAATATGAGCAAGTTTTCAATATCAACTGTTACTCAAACTCAGAAAGTCATAAAAATGCATTGGTTAGTATAAAAATGAAAATTTTGTATCACTCTAAGATTTAAAAATTGGTAAACAAAAAATAAGTCAGACTTGTAAGATTATAAGAAATGTTTGCAATCCTGTCGAAGACAAAAGTCTAATCTCTCAGATTTATAAAAATATCCTCAAATAAATAAACTAAGGACTGATAATGGTTAAAGGATAGGAGAGGAAATGATTGAGTGCTATTGGAAGTAGCAGATAGTATGCAATTAGTATTTAGACTCATTGATAATAGAAAAAAGTTGCTCATAATAAAAGAAAGAAAATTACAGCTACTGCAAATCCATTTATTTGTCACACCAAATGGTACTATTCCAAAATGTATAAATACAGTGCTGGTAAAGCCAAGAATATGCACTTTTAGCAGTGAACTAGTCAACTTAATATAGTGTGTATATACACTGATGCTCAGCAACAAATCCCTGAAATCTATATAATACTATAATGTAATATTGCTTCAGTATTAAAAAGGTAAGCAAACAAATAGAAAAATAGGAATGTACTGCTTTTTTGAAAAAAGTACAATTCATTATGAAGGGTCTTTTGTCAATTTCAAAATTGAAATTGGACTTACAGTTTTACTTAAGACAGTTTATTTGTGGTGGACAGAATTATAAGAAAATTCCTTATGACCCATGCCTGCATGTACTCCTTGCCCCTTGAATGAGGCTGGAGCTTTGACTTGGTTATTAAAGACTAGAAATAGTAAAAGTAGGGCCTGTCACTCCTGTGATTATGCCAAGTGATGTCAACCATGAAGGGATTGTGTTGTTGGAGCTAAGTTAAAACCTCTAGCCAGACTTCAAGTTAATCAAAGGGGAGATTATCATTGGTGGAACTGACAGTGTACAACCAGTTGTGTAATATCAGCAGGAAAAGTGTATATATATATATATATATATATATATATATATATATATATATGTGTGTGTGTGTGTGTGTGTGTGTGTGTGTGTGTGTATTACATAAACATGAAAAAGAAATCTTTCAATGGGTTAAAGTTAATAATTATTTGAGGTGATATTTGGAGATAAGGTTTAATTTAAAAGAGGGAAGTTGTAGGACAATATTTTTACAGTTAATATATATATATTTACTTTAAAATTTTATAAATAATTTTTATTTGAAATGTTAAAAAGTATGAATGTCAAAACTCAAAATTATCTTAATATATGACATAAGAAAAAAAAAGCCTTTATTAGCAAGAGACATGAAAGCCCAAAAGATTCAAGAACATACTACAACGTAGAAGTAGAGTAGAAAGACAAAGATTATAGATATATCTCAAAAGCACTTTGCATTTTGAAAGAATTTTTGTGACTCCAATAAATTACAAAGGCACAGCCAAAACAATGATACCTGCAAATCAAGTATAAGTAATATGAATAAAAAAATCCCATTGATACATTCAGTGTCTGTCTCTAAGGTCTCTTTCTATGTTGGAAAGCTATAGGAAAGAAATTTGAAACTGATGCTGTTTGCACATCATTTAAAACCATTAGAGCATCAGCCCCCACACTCAACAGGGGATGCTGGGGTATTTTCACTCTCCATCATTCATTATAATTCCCAGCAATTTAAGCTGCAGCTGGGGAGTCATTATGCACTTTGGGGAACTATAGTAGCTATAGTAAGCCACTAGGGAACTATGTAGTGTGCAGAAGCTATAATTTACAAAATATCCTCTGGAGAAAGGAAGGGAGGGAATGAAGCTTAGAATTGCTTCCTTTTCTGCAGTGGGGCTTATATACTATGGGAATTAAACTCATCATGACCAAGAGCTTCATAAATACAAAAAAGTCCTTCTATTGTTAAGACAAGGCAATTTAGAACTCTGATGATCTGTTTCACTTAAGCTATTGTTATAATAAATACATATTCCCATGGTTCCCCAAATAACAACTCACCAAGGATATTACTTTTCTAGATAATTGTCAAGATACATAAACTTTTCTTGCTTTATCCACTTATCAGAATAAATAAGCAGTAGAGATATGTGGTAATATGTGGTAAAAAATAATTTGGGGAGAGTGGATAACTGATTAACATGAAATAATTGGAGCTTTGTTATGAATATTTCAAAAGATAAAGTAAACCTTTGCTAAATTGATTATTGCTGACAAGTAAAGTACAGGCGATTGTGAGATGTTTAGGTATAGTAATTATACCTAAAGATGACATTTAAAATCAGAACACAGATATTTACATATACATACATTTTTAAATCACTTGGATAAATAACTAGAAGCATATTTGCTGTATTGTACAGTCAAAATAAAAGTTTCCAAACTAAAAATACTTTGTAACTAGCTGCTATTTTATTTCAAGATAACTGTAACATTTTGCATTCCCACTAGAAAAGAATGAGAGTTCCTACTACAATTCATTCTTGTTAGCATTTACTTTTGTCAAGTTTTTGGATTTTGCCATTTTAATAGCTATGTAATGATATCACCTTGCTGTTTAAATCATGTTGAACATCTTTCAAGATGCCTAGTTGCACCTGACTATCTTTTGTGAGATATCTGTGTATTTTTTTTTCATTTTTGTGCATATTTTAATGGGGTTTGTTACTTATTATTGAATCTTAAGCCATTTGTATATTTTGGATACCAATTCTTTATCAGATATGTTTTGCAAATATTTTCTCCCAGTCAGTGGAATGTATTTACATTCCCTTGTGTTTTTTCAATAGCAGAAAAATTTCATTTTAATAAGTCCAACTTATCTATTCTTTTCTTGTGTGGAATGTGCCTTTGATAAAGGGTGGGAGAGGAAGGCTCTTTAACTTAGTCCTTTTGCCCTCTTTACTAAACCAGAGTCACGCCTTACAATCTAAAACAGACCAGGCAGAGACCTTAACAAAGTTTTAGGCTCCCACAAGCTAGCCACCTTTGTTATTCAAAATTCTTGCCACCAATCTGCAACTCCCTCCAGCCCTTGGCCTCTCCCAGCAGCATCAGGCTGCAGAGAGGACAAAAAAAAAATCAGAAACTGCAGTTTAAAACATGCAGCTGCTTGACTTCAGTGTACCTTCTACAGTATTTACCACTATGGATTCTTACCAACATCTGTAACTCTTACTATAATTTCCAAAGCTAGAACAGATTCTGAAGGTGTGTAGATTATTTATTTCTAACAAAGAACAAAGTGGTTTTACTAATTATCCACTACAAAAATAAATATGCAATAAGTTCCAATTTTCCCAACATTGTACAAATCCTCAGTTTTCCAGTCCCTGTTAATCTCACCAAAATTTCAATCATGCAAAGTTCAAGAACATGTGCTCCAAGCGTAGGACATCTTTCACTGGCATGCTCCAGCTTCCAAGCATGTAGCTGAAGGTATGATGTTGTCTTCTCCTTTCAGCAATGTCCATTTGTATTCTCTTTACTTTAGGCAGTAAAAAGAAACTCTATAAAGTCCAGCAACCAATGAGCAGATTCACCTCAGACTTTTGATGAGCAGATTCATCCCAGGCTTCCTCATGACTTCTTAGTCTCACTTTAGCACACACACTTGGCTTAAGCCTGCTAAAGCTATGAGTTCACAAGCTTGGGTCCCTGACCAGGCCACCCACCTCAGTCACACAGTCTGGAGTTACATTGTCCTTCTACCCCAGAATGCAGACCCCAAGATGCCCCCCAAATGGCTGATCATCTCCTTTGTTACAATCTCTATTTATATTCTTCCTGCATTTCTGGGAAAATCACATTTTACAAAAAAAAATCTAAATCTTCCTTTCCTGCTGCAGGCTAGACTCAGCAGGGGAGTCCTGTCAATCAGCTATGTTAATGGGAAGACCAAACCAGTCAGTCCTCTTTGAAATTTGTAATTTTAAAGCAACAGGAGAGTAGCTCCTTATCAAATGTATATATCAACTATGTTAATTATGTCAAGCTTTTTTCCAGTTTACCAGTGCATCAATAATGTTAATGGAGGTACCCAGGGGGTACCCCCTAAGTCTTTGATGTATTTAAGAACTCACTACTAAACCCCAATATGATCTTTCCTATTTTCTTCCAAAATTTTTCTAATTTCTGTGTGTATGTGTGTCTGTATTTTATATTGATACTCACTATACAGTTAGAGTTGATTGTTATGCAGAATTTAAGTCTGCATTGAGTTCACCTTTTTAAAATGTGGATATCCAGAAAGACTTTTCTTTCCTGTTCTCTCTATATATATCTGCCTATCATTTACTTTTCTTATCATGTTTCATTACCAGAACATCCTACCCAATGTTGAATAGGAGTGTTGAGAGGGAATATCCTTGTCTTGTTCCTTATCTTATGGAGAAGATATACCATTTCTTATTAATTATTATCTTAACTGCATATATTTTTATAGACATAATTTATGAAGTAGAGATTTTCTTTATTCCTAGGTTATGAAGCAGTTGCTTATTTTATTATGAATGGTATTGAATATTTTAAAGTACATACTCAAATTAGATAATAGAATGTTCTGGGATGATTGAAATATTGTTACCTTTACTTTTCACTTCATGAGTTTACCTTCAAAACCTGATGTACCTACAGGAGCTAGACAAATACTAGTAATGGACAGCTCAGTTGTGAAACCAGGTGGAAAGAAAAAAAAAACTTTTTGACTTAAAACACCTCTGCCTTCTCCCTAGGAAGCATACTCAAAATAGTTAATTAGCATCATCACTGTTTACCTACTGTTGATATGCAAAAATCAGCTACCAGCTTCTCTCAGCTCTCTCACCCTCTCTCAGACCTAAAAAAGAAAAACTTAGAAACACAGTTTAAACTTTAGACTAGTTTGCCTCAATTTATCCTCTTTTAGATGGTTTAGATGGTTCTTTCCACCATCCCCACTCCTCTCACCAAAATCCCAAGCCAAAGCAAGACTCTCAGAGTGCAGACTAATTTATTACTAAACAATGTGATTTCCTAATTACTACATAAAGAAGCACGTAAGTAAAACTCCAAATTACTTAAACATTGTCCAAAACCTTTCTCAACCTTGTCCAAAGTCCTTCCCCCAGATTGTCTAAAAATTCTCAGTATCTCACTCCTGATTATCTCACCAACATCAGTCAGTCAGAGTTCATCTCCACATGTTCAAAAACATCTTGTGGCATGCTCCAACTCTTCCATGCCATCTTTTCTTTGTCCTCCTCCAGGTAGTAGAAAGATGCTCCATAGTACCAGAACCATCCAAGTTCACTTTGTTTTCAGGCCTGACTTTCACATGGCCTCTCCCAGACACAAGTCAAACTCAGCAAGACAGACTCCAACACAGAGTTCAAATCTCCAAATGCTTTAACTTCCTTTAACAGACACACTCCTAGCATGGGCCAGCCTAAGGCTGCAGGCCCCAGGTCTTGGCCCCTGGCCAAGCTCACATGGCTCACATCTTCATCCCACAAATGGCAGAATCAGAATCAGAACCTTTCTTTGTTCCAACCCTCTTTATATATCCGTATTTTTGTTTTCCTACCTTCTAGGAACAGCTCCTGAGTTATCACATTGCAAAGAAAAAACCTGTTTTACTTCTTCATCCCCCTTGTATCTTTCTGAAAGGAAGTTATAATCAAAGAAGTTCTAATCAATTCTCACATTTTAGCATATCTTCCTTAAAATTTGCAACCCTAAACAGGAGAGAGTGACACCTAGGAGGGTAGGCACCCCCTATCAGTTGCTCTATAGTAACATGAAGACAGTAATATTAATACCTGAACAAATAGAGAAACATGCTACACTGAGGTATTTAAATTAAAATTAGTCCAAAAGGAAAAGTATATATGGGTTTTTTGTACAAGAGAAAGCCTACTAATTTTTTAATCCTTATCTAGCTGGTTGATATTTATTTACTGTGTTCCCGCTATGAAGATGCAGGAAAATGACATGTCTAAGAAAAGAAAATAGGGATTTTATCTAGGAACTGTTATATTTTAGGAAGGAAAATAGTTTTGTTTGTTTGTTGTTGTTGTTATCCTATATGCACAGGAATTGGCTACTGAACTGAATTTCTTATAAATGTAAGCAAGGAGATTAAACAAAATGTCATCCAAAAGTGTGTTCTTGGCAGCCAGACCAACTTTAAGATTTGCTATTGTAAACAGCAAATTGTAAATAGTAATGTGGAGAATGTTGACATTCTTCAACATCTCTAAAATAGCTCAATGCAGTTTCCAAGAGTAAGACAAGAATTCTGGAAAACAACTGGACAATGTAACAATTAGAATTAAATTACTTATTATGTTTGACCTGGCATCTTCCTACTTTAAAATTTATCCTTAGCAGAGAATATAAAATAAAAGCCAATATTTATGCAAAGATGTCCCATATGTATAAAATATTTATAAAATAAACTCACAACAAAAACAATCTTACTGTAAGTAAAGCTATAAAATATTAAAATGATTACATACAATTTGATGTGCCCAAGAAACAACATTGGAAAATCTTTTATTCCATGGTTGTCAAGGACCAGCCGTGCAAGGAAGACCGCTAAGTACCAGGCTTCAGATGGACAGGAAAAACTCAGGCGGGTGAATGATGATCACAGACACGAACTCAGTGAGCAGTGGAATCTGCTGCTTTATTTTAGATTTTCAGGCCGCTTTTATATTGTTTAAATGAGCTACTTCAATATTCCATGAGGAGAGGCATTTCATGAGTACGTGAGTACATTATCTCAGTGAGAGACAGGAATGAGCAAGTGAGGGTAATTTCATGAGCGCGTGAGGGCAATATCATTGGAAGATAGAAATCAATATCTTAACAGAAAATGGATTATCATTAGATACTACTAAACATTACTTAAGCAATCATTTTTAGGGAATCATGATAACTAAGTTGGTTACAGGTCACCCAAGGTTATTCCTTGGCTGTAAAGCTTATCTAGTTTATCAAGTTCTCCTTGTCTCGAGTTCTTACTAGTGTTCCAATGATTTTTCACAGAGAATTTAATTCAATAAAGAATCTGATGACTGGGCCCCCATATTTTTCTTAATAATGATGCAGTTCATGACTTCAGCACTCCTACACCTGGGGTCTGGGGAGCTACGCCCTTAGGGTCCCCTGATTTCTCAGGTCAGCTCCCAGTTTGTTCCTCCTGCGGGGGAGCAAAGAGCTTAACTTGTAAAAGGTTTAAATTACAAGTTTCTCATCTCTGAGATGGGCTCCCATAAATGATGAAAATATTTCAATATTTTATTAAGTAGTGAAAATGTATTTGTGGCAATTTAAAAGAATATGTATATAAAATGGAAAACATCAAAGTTTAAGACTGTTCCTTCTCAGTTCAGTGCTCCCTTTTAGTCTTCTGTTTATATTTTTGTTTTTCTGTGATCAGAAAACATTAATTCAACTGATAATCAATTCCTGTATTACCTCAAAAGATTTTATGACTCTCAGATATTTCCTATGATACCTTTTTAAATTTGCTAAAGTTACATCATTAATTATTTAAAAATCTTTTTCATTAATATGAAAAACAAAATATTTGTTTAAATGTTTGCCATCCAGAGGAAACACTACATTCTGTGTATTAATCATAGGATTACCAATTGCAGAAGAGCTCAAGAGCTGCGTGGTGGTCAGTCTGGTCCCCAATACAAAAGATTGAGGGGGTGCAGCCTGGAGGTGGTGATGTAAGGAGAGAGCACCTGTCTCTGCTGGAAGCTCAGCTGTAATGTTCTCTGAGAAAGGATGAGACTTAGGTGCACTATAGTCCTGTCTCACTTTGGCCAAAAAGTGAGTTTTGTGACCAATCATGACACCATGGGATAGGACAACAAAAGGTCAACCCATACCTGAGAAGTCACAAATTCATACCTCAGCAATGTAAAGATGTAGCTCACTCTCAGGGGGAAAGGACCCAGAGGTACCAAAGGTGACATATCCATACACTTATTGCCATTTCCTTCAGCTCCATTTTCAGGACCTCATCTAAATCTAATTACCTCAGAAAAAGCCCAGCCACTATGTCACAGACCCCCTCCCTTTTTCTTTTTCGTTCATTCCTGAACAGAGAATTTTAGTGTGTGTCTAAATAAAAACAATTTATGTATCATAAAGATTATATATATTTTCTATGCTTGCTTTCTTTTATGCTACAAGCATCCTATCCTTTCATTTCCATTTTACTGGGCCAATTCTATTGGTGAACAAAGGCAGGTAAGGCAGGAATAAGTGCCTACGTTTTGTTATGATTTCAGTGACATAAAAAAGTAAATCTGGATGAAAAGAATCTATTTTTAGACATGAATATGAACAGATATATAAACAAATGGGTACTTTGCTTACATCTAGATATTGTTTGAAATCCATTCAACAGGAGATAAAACACTTTAGATGCCCAAGCCACTGAAGGGTAAACACCAACTGAGAACATTTACATAGGTTATGATGTTAATGGTTCCCTCTAGACATGTTCAATTTAAAAGGAGAAAGATAAAAATGCAAATAAGTAGATGCAAGGACTAACTAATGCTAATGTATAGTTGGTCTAGGGGCTGAATCAATCCCATTTGGTTTAGGTTGGCTATTATAGTGATTATTAACATAATTATTTTAATTGGAAGACTATTGCCTGAATCTGCACTCTTCAGTTAACTATCAAAATGCAATACCCACACTTTTCTTACATTTGCCATTCTTACCTTTTTTCTGAGTGAAGAAGAAATTTTCCCCTCGCCCTCTGAGTTGGTCTCAGACTGGTGGAGAAATCAGATTAGCATTCTGTAGATTAGTAGGAATAATACATGTGGAGTATCTACATGAGTGTAGATTTTAAAACCAGTCTGTGAAATGGCACACAAAATGAAGAACAGAATCCCTGTAGTTAGTTGTTTGTCTGTAATATGCAATTTGGTTTTCAATGGACTAACTTCCACCTAG
The DNA here is from genome assembly GCA_004024945.1 of Uropsilus gracilis. Lineage (NCBI taxonomy): Eukaryota > Metazoa > Chordata > Mammalia > Eulipotyphla > Talpidae > Uropsilus > Uropsilus gracilis. The sequence continues at coordinate 19,538 of PVHY01002211.1, read as the reverse complement.
GTGGACAGGATTCACTTTTCAAGCCAATCACATATGATCACAACATTATTAATGGAAGGGCATTCACATTGCAACAATACAAGTATACCATACAGTTGGTAGCAAAAAGAATCAAGGTTTACAGGCTACAAAGATGAGGCTTAGGAGAATTCAAAAATGCTGGTGTTCAGCGTAAGGAACCTCCTATGTGGAGTCAGCTCCTTGGTGAGGACACAGGGGAGTGATGTTTTTGTAGGCAGAGTCTGTTGACAGAAGCCAAAATCTGGAGAAGGTTTTGGAAACTTTATAGGCATGTTGTGCCAGCTAATTAGATTGGCCTAACTTGGCTTCTCTCTCTCCATATATATATATATATATATATATATATATATATATATATATATATATATATATGGCTGCTAGATGATTCAGCTGCATTTGGTACATATATGTTGATGAATTGTATGTCTTGCTCATAGATTGGTCCCTTAATTATAGAGTTTATATCTTCACCTCTTGCAATTTTTAGCTGTAAGTCTAATTTATCCAAGTATGTCTGTCTCATTACTGAGGTTCTATTCTATTTACATGTAGGATTGTTTTTCAACTGAATGGGTATGCTATCCCCCCCACTGTCTCCTGTTTAAGATTGCAGATTTCAAGGACAGATATGCTAAATGTGAGAATGGCCTTATTTGGAATTTCCTTTCAGAAAGATGATAGGGGGAGGAGGAAGTGAAATGGTTCAGTTGTGGTTCCTGAAAGGCAGGAAATCAGGGTATATAAAGGGTGTGGAAAAAAAGAGAGAGATTCAAATATGGAGATCCGATAGAGATAGAGAGATTAATGGAGGAGAGAGATTTGAATTCTGACTTGGGATCGGCTATTTTGTAAGATGGAGATGTGAGCCATGTGAGCTTGGCCATGTGTGGCCAAGGTCTGGGGCTGCCTCTGACTGGCCTGGGCTAGCCGCATGTGTGCTAAAGGTGGTTAAGAAGTTTACAGATTTGAACTCCATGTTAAAGTTTGTTTTGCTGAGTTTGACTTGTGTCTGAAAGAAGCCATGCGAAAGTAAGGCCTGAAAAGAAAGTGAACTTTGCCGGCCTGGCACCATGGAGTTCCTGCCATCTGGAGGACAAGGAGAAGACAGCGTGGAAGACAAGAGGAACACACCAAGGGGCAGCCAAAGGAACATGTCTTCAAGCGTCTGGAGATGAACTCTGACTGGACATTGGTGAGATGATCAGGACTGAGAGACTGAGGATTTTTGGGCAATCTGGGTAAAGGACTTTGGACAATGCTGAGAAAGCTTTTGGACAATGTTAAAGTAATCTGAATTTTACTTACATATTTCTTTTGTAGTAACTAGGAAATCACTTGTTATAGTCTGCACTGATAGTCTTGCTTTGACTTGGTATTTTGGTTGAGAAGGCTGGGGATGGTGGAAAGAACCCACAAGAGTTTAAATTGTGTTTCTAAGTTTTTCTTTTTAGGTCTGAAAGAGGGAAAGAAAGCAGAGAGAAGCTGGTAGTTGATTTTAGTATACCAATAGAAGGTGAACAGTGAAAATACTAATGAACCCAACCATTTGTGGCCTGTTTCCTAGAGAGAGAAGCAGGCATAGGTGTGTCTAGTTAAAGGTAAAGGCAATTGTTAATGCAACTGTTTGTAGCCTGCTTCGTAGAGAAAAGCAGGCCTCTATGCGTTTCAGTTAAAGGCAAAAAGTATTTCTCTTGTCACCCTCAGATGGTTTTTTTTTTTTTTTTTTTTTTTTTTTTTTTTTTTTTTTTTTTTTTTTTTTTTTTTTTTTTTTTTTTTTTTTTTTTTTTGCCCATGGAACTGCAGGCTCATGTTGCCTGGAGTACCACAGATTCAAGCAATTCCTAGCCTCAGCTTCACAGGTAGCTGGGATTACAGGCATGCACCACTGTGCCCAGCTATTTTTTTGGGACTAGCTTTCACTGTGTTGTCCCGAGCGGGCCTCGAACCGCGATCCCCAGCCACTTCATATGCTGAAACTTACAGGCACGAGCCACCGTGCCCGGCTAGATTTCATTTTCTTATCTAGCCAATCACTCTTTGCTATTGATTGATTCATTTAATCTTTTTATTTTATTTTATTTTTTAATTTTTTATCTTAATATTTTTAATATTTTATGGGTACAAATTTTTGGGGGGGCATCATTATCTACCCTGGAGTACTTCCACCACCTTCCACCTTATCACCCATGAAACACTGTCTTAATCTTTTGTGTCCCTTCCACCCCTAATCCCCTCCTCCCCTGTCATGCCCTGTGCTTCAATTCTGCTGAAAGTTAGTTTTAAAATTTTCTTTTCTGTTTGTTTCCCCTTTATCCTTCATATAAATGAGACCATCCATAGTTCTCTTTTTCTTTCTGGCTTATTTCTGCCAGCATGATTCCTTCTAGCTCCATCCATGTTGCTGCAAATGACATAAGTTTGTCTTTTTTGATTGATAAATAATATTCCATTGTGTACATATACCACAACTTTATGTATACCATTTGTCTGTTTTGGGGCATTTGGTTGTTTCCATATCCTGGTTATTGTAAATAGCACTACAATAAACATCCGGGTACAGGTGTCCTTATGAATTAGAGTTTTTGTCACCTTTGGGTAGATTCCTAGAAGTGGGATCGCTGGATCAAATGAGAGTTCCATTTTCAGTATGTTAAGGTCCTTCACACAGCTTTCCATAATGACTGGACCAGTTTGTATTCCCACCAGCAGTGTAAAAGTGTTCCTTTTTCTCTACATCCACACCAGCATTTGTTGTTGCCATTCTTTTTATATGGGTCATTCTTACTGGTGTGAAATGATATCTCATTATAGTTTTGATTTGCATTTCCATGATTATTAGTAATATTGAGCATTTTTTTCATATACCTATTGGCCATTTGTATTTCTTCTTTTTAGCTCTTCACCCCATTTTTTGACTGGGCTTTTTACTTTGTTTTTGTTAAGTTGTGAGTTTCTTGTGGATCATTGTTATCAGACCCTTATCACCTGTATGGAGGGCAAAGTTGTTTTTTTCCCATTTGGTTGGGTTTCTTTTTTGTTGTTGTTTATTGTCTCTTGCTGTACAGAAGCTTTTGAGTTTGATGTCCCAGCTGTTTATATTTTCCTTCATTTTTTTTTAGCATTTGTAGATGTGTCCTGAAAAAGTTTTCTAAAGTGTAAGTTTTAGAGTGTTTTGTCCATATTTTCTTCTATATATTTTATGGTTTCAGGTCTTAAATCCAAGTCTTTTATCCATTTTGACTTGATTTTTGTGCAGAGTGTGAGGGAGTGGTCTAGGTTCCTTCTTTTGTAATTAGTAACTCAATTTTCCCAGCACCATTTGTTGAAAAGACTATCCTTGTTCCAGTGCATGTTTTTTGCCCCTTTGTCAAAATTAGTTGACCATACACGTGTGGCTTTACTTCTGAACTTTCAATTCTGTTTTATTGGTCTGTGTGTCTGTTTCTATTCCAGGACCAGCTGTCTTAAGTATTATGGCTTTGCAGTATAATCTAAAGTCTGGAAGTGCAGTCCCTCCATTCTCTCTCCTTTTGGCTATTCGTGGTTTTCTGTTGTTCCATATGAATTTCAATACTATTTGTACTATTTTTTTAAAGAATGTCATAGAGATTTTTATTGGAATTGCTTTGAATCTGAAGATTACTTTTGGTAAAATAGGCATTTTGATAATGTTGATTTTTCCAACCCATGAACAACAATACCTTCCCATTTCTTTGCATCTTCTTCCATTCCTTTAGCAATGTTTTATAGTTCTCTTTGTATAGGCCTTTCATATCTTTCCTTAAGTTTATTCCCAGGTATTTAATTTTTGTTGGTACAATTGTAAATGGAGTGGTTTTCTTAATTTCTTCTTCAGACTATTTTTTTGCATAGAAGAATGCAACTGATTTTTGTTTGTTGATTTTATAACCAGCTGCTTTACTGAACTGGTTTATTCATTAGTTTTTCTGTAGAATTTTTAGGGTTTTCAATATAAATTATAGTGTCATCTGCAAACAGTGATAGGTTCACTTCTTTCCCTATTTGGATTCCTTGTATGTCCTCTTGCCTTATTGTTCTAGCTAGGACTTCCAGAATATTCTTGAAAAGCAGTGGTGAGAGTGGACAACCTTGCCTGTTCCCAATCTCAAAGGAAGGCTTTCAGTTTTTCACCATTTAGGATAATACTGGCTGTGGATTTGTCATAAATAATTTTATTATGTTAAGGTACGGACCTTCTATCCCCAGAATTTCAAGGATTTTCATTATGAATGGATGTTGAACTCTGTCAAATGCTTTCTTGGCATCTATTGATATTATAATGGGTTTTTATATTTCTTTTTGTTGATGTGTTGGATTCCATTATTTGATTTTCAGTTGTTGAAACATCCTTGTTTCCCTGGGATAAATCCCACTTTGTCATGGTGTATTATCTTTTCGATGCATTTTTGCATTCTATTTGCTAGGGTTTTGTTGAGAATTTTTGTATCTGTGATCATTAAGGAGATTGACTGGTAGTTTTCTTTATTTGTGCTATCTTTGTTTGGTTTTGGTATTAGTGTGATGTTAACTTCGTAAAATGTATTTGGTAGTGTTCCTAATTTGTCTATTTTTTGAAAGAGTTTTTGTAAGAAAGGCACCAGTTCATCTCTTAACGTCTGGTAGAACTCATAACTCATTTATAAATCCATCTAGTTTAGGAATTTTGTTTTTTGGGAGTGATTTTATTACTGCTCCAATTTCGCTACTTGAGATTTGTGTATTTAGGATTTCTATGTCTTCTTTATCCATTTTGGATGGATGTATTCTTCTAAAAACTTGTCCATCTCATCGAGGTTGTTAAACTTGTTTGCATATAGATTGTTCATAGTAATCTCTAATTATCCGTTGTATTTCTGCTTTGTCTGTTGTAATTTCTCCTCTTTCATTTATGATTCTGTTTTTTTTTCTGTTTTCTCCCTTCTCTTCTTTGTGAGTCTGTCTAGATGTTTATCTATTTTGTTTATATTTTCAAAGAACGAGCTTTTTGTTTTGTTGATCTGTTCTATTGTCTTTTTTGTTTCTATTTCATTTATTTCTGCTTGAATTTTGTTTATTTCCTTCCTTCCACTTGTTTTTAGATTTTTCTGTTGTTCTTTCTCTAGTTCTTGCAGATGTAAGATTAGGTTGTTTCTTTGGATATTTTCTTGGTGTGGGTCTGTATTGCTATATATTCCCTTTTATTACTGCCTTTGCATCATCCCATGTATTCTGGAAGGTTTACCCTCATTGCCATTCATCTCAAAATATTTCTTTATTTTTTCTTTGATTTCCTCATTAATCCTTACTCTTTTTCCAATAGTGATGGCTTTCGTCTCCATGATATGGGAGGATTGCAGTCCTTCTTTGCATGGTTGATTTCCAGTTTTGATACCTTCGTGGTCAGAGAAAATAGATGGTATGATTTCAATGTCCATGAATTTACTGATCTGGTTTTCTGAACCAGTACATGGTTGATTCTAGATAATGATCCATGCACACTTGAGAAGTATGTGTACTCAGTTTTTGTGGAGTGCAGTGTCCTATAGATGTCCATTAAATTCATTTGGCCTACGTGTTCATTTAGAGTTACTGTGTCCTTATTTATTATTTGTTGCATTGAGGTATCTCTTGGTGAGAGCAATCAGTTGACGTCTCTTACCACATACGTATTTTGTCTAATGTCTTTTTTTCGAAGATGTTACCAATTTTTTGATGTATTTTAGTACTCCTTCATTTGGTGCATATATATTAATGAGTGCTATGTCTTCCTGGTATATTGATCCCCTGATCACTGTGTAGTGACCACCTGTGTCTCTTGTCACCTTTTTCAGTTTGAAGTCTATTTTGTCAGCTAGAAATATAGCTGTCCCTGTCCTCTTTTGGTGTCCATTTGCTTGCAGGATTGTTTTCCAACCTTTTACTTTCAAGCTATGTTTGTCTCTAACAGTTCAGTGTGTTTCCTGGAGACAGCAGAAGGATAGGTTCTGTTTTTTAATCCACTCTGTTACTTTTTGTCTTATTATTGGTGCAGTTTAGTTCATTAACATTTATGTTGATTATTGATAAATAGTGGTCCATATTTGTCATTTTGTTTAATCTTTTGTTGTTCTATTAATTATCTTGTTATTTTTTTTCTTTCCTCTGTTGGTTTACATTTTAAAGCTTTTTGTAATATATCTTGAAGAGGGGTTAGTAGAGGTGAATTTCTGAAGATTTTATTTATCTGAGAAGGCCCATCCTTTTCCTTCATAGATGAATGAGAGCTTTGGAAGATAAACTATCCTTGGCTGGCATTTTTTTCTCTTGGAGTTTGTTGACTATGTTGCTCTATTCTCTTCCTGCCCAAGGTGTTCCTTCTGAAAAGTCTGATGTGAGTCTAATAGGTTTTCCTTTATAGTTTATCTGTTTCTTGCCTCTTGTTAGCTTCATTATGTTTTATTCATCTTGCATTTTTGAAATTACTATTATGTGTCTTGCAGTAGTTTTGTGTTGATTGTGGTAGTTTGGTGTTCTTCTAACTTCCTGTATATCTATTTTTGTTCCTTGCTTCACATTTGGAAAGTTCTCTTCAATTATTTCCTTAAATAGTTTCTCAGTTCCTTTGTCCCTCTCATCTCCTTTTGGTATTCCCATTCTTCTATCCTTTCTTCATGAGTATTCTTAAGTTCCTCTATGTTTTTTAAGTTTCATTTTCAATCTTTAATTTGTTGATTGTGTTCTGCATATCATTCTGTTCCTTCACTGCCTTTTCTCATATATTTTTTAGTATTTTCATTATGGTGTTTCTGAATTCTTTTTAAGTCAGGTTGAAGTAGTCTTCTCTGACCATGCTATTGATTTCAGTAGGCTGACCTTCTTTCTATGGTGTATATTCTCTGGTACATTCATTTGGTCATTTATGACTTTCCCCCTTCCTATGGTTTGCCTTCGGGTTTGTTCTTCCTGTGATGCTCCTGTACACTGGTGTTGGTTGGCATGATTACTCGGAGATCTTGGCAAGTTGTAGAAGTATCTGCTTAGTGGCTGGGCCACTGTGGTTGGTGTGCAGAGGTAGTGGTGTTGGTCCCTGTCTCTCCCTCTTCAGCTTATGTTAACAGGTGCCTTGCTGGTGGCAACCAGGGTTTCTAGTCACTCCTATCTAGTTGTTTTGGGCTACTAGGATTGGAGATGGATGTCCCCACAGTTCTGCATGGGCAGCAGTGTGGCTGATGTCAATGGGTGGGCATCCCAGGTTAACGCTATGACAAGAGGGGCTTGAGTGTGGAGCTTTCCTGAAGCTCTTGCCTGGGTACTCTTCTCCTGTGGCAAGTGCTGATATGAGCTATGACTTGCCCTTGGGTCTCCTGTCTTTCAAATCCCCACTTTGAGGAAGGGTCCCAGGCCTCAGTCTGGGGTGATCTGGGATCCTGTGTGGTAGGTACCCTGATAATCATAAGGTGGTGATCAGTCCACCATGAGGTGACTGCTAACTGCCTGGAGTGAACTTCTGTTTTCAGTTGTTAGGGTCTTCTAGATTATGGCCCTTGGGAAGGAACTGTTGCACTTAAAGGACTGCTCTTTCCAGGGTCTTTCTCTTTCAAAGTTGTAACTCTGGGAGAGGTGAGAAATAGGAAAAAAGAGGGAGAGAGAAAGAAGGAAGAAGGAAGGAAAGAAGAAAAAAGAAAAAGAAGGAAAACGAAGAAAAAGAAAGAAAACTGTGAAATTGGGTAGCATTCAAAGGAGAAAGCAGGGGAAGAGGAAGCAGAAAAGTCTTAGAGGAAAAAAATATGAAGAAAGATAAGAAATAAAAAAGATGAATAAGGAAAAAATATAAAGATATGGAGAGAGGAAAACAAAGCAGAGCAGAAAGCCCCAGGCAAAAAGACGAAAACAAACAAACCAAAGGACAAAAATAAAAGTGTGCAGAAATGGGCAAGTTTTGTTTTGTTTTGTTTTGTTTCTTTCTTTTCCCTGGCTGGGTGTAGGGCCTCTTCCCCACTGACTTATTTGTCTTACTTAGCTGAACCTACTCACTTGCCAGTGAGGGAGGGGCTCTCCCCAGCTGGTGAATTGTCCTTAGTCTATAAGAATTTAATCTTCCCTGCTGAGCTTTCAGGAGCACCCTCAGGGATAGTTGTGGGGAGGGGGACCTGTGCAGAAGGCAAACACAGGGAAGGGCTTTTCATCTGTGAACTTGCAGCAGTAGAGCAGGGTCTTGATCTCCTGAATCACAAGTGTCCTCAGTTGTTGTCAGTGTGGTCTAGGAAGGCCATGATTGCCCTCCCTGGAGGTCTGCTGGTGGATGTTGTGGTTCCCCCAGAGGAGCTGCAAGCAGCTGCAGTGGTGCTGCAAGGCCTCAGGCTCCAGATTCCTCTCAGCAACAAAGGTGTTACCAATTGGTGTTAGTTGGTTAGGGGGTGGGAGACAGTGCCCTGCTGCTGTTCCTGCTGTTGGTGAGGGCAATGGTTCCTGCTAGCTGTGGTGCCTCTTCTACGGTATACCAGAGCCAATATGGCGACAGGCTCCCAAGGAGCTGCAAGCAGCCACAGTGGTGCTTTGTCCATTGCCTCAATCGCCTGAGTTTCCCCAAGAGCTAAGGTGTCCCTAGGTGCTGTCAGCTGATGTCAGGGTTGGATGTGATGCTGCTTCTGCTACTGATAACAATAGTTGCTGGTATGGCTCTTGGTCTCAGAGGATCTCTTGCTCTCTGAGTCATCTGATGCCCTTGTGTTTCTGCTATCTGGTTCTTGGTCTTCTTAGAGGTAATCTGCTGACCCATTGCGAGAGCCTGAAATTCTCTGGGATCTGTATCAGTTCCTTTTATCTTTTTTATTTTAAACTATATTTTTCAAGAGAGTGATTGCTTTCAGTCTCTCTGTTCCGCCATCTAGTTTAATCTTTTTACATGGGGAGTCGATTATTGATAGGTGAAGATTTTCTACTGTCATCTTGTCTTTAGTGTCCTGGTTTTATCTAATTTCCTGTTTAGTGACCTTGAAGATCATAATACACAAAGTTCCTAGGTAGACAAAGAAATCGCAACATGAAGAAAAGTAAAGATGCAATAATAAAATTATCTAATTTCATTACAAAAGGTGGGACAAAAAAGGATAAAGGGTATTCCAGAAGTGCAAAGACAGACACATAGATATTTCCAATTTTAATAACACTGCAATGAATGTGGGTTGCATATCTCTCTTTGAATTATTGTTTCTAATTTAAGAGATATGAGCATTTTTCAAAATCATGGTTGCAATATTCTACAGTACATATTATTTTATATTATCATTCTACCTTTGTGATTGCCTACCTCTTAGGCCCACTTAAGTCATCCCAAGAAAAAATAAGTAATAGTCACATCCATCAACAGTTTTCCCTGGTCTTACACCTGATGAGAATGAATTTATCTCTTTCCACTGTGGAGCATTTATAAACCAGATATTCTTCTTATGGTTGCAAATGCATTGCACATTAATTTCAGAGTTGATGAGCCATGCCTATTGTTTATATAGGCTCAGAAATGCATGCTTATTAAGACTAGAAAGAGGAAATGTTAGGAGGAAATGTTAGTTTATTAACAAGGATGTAGAAATATAAGGGATTCTTTCACTATAATGTCCCTAAACACAGCCTGGGCTTTGAATCTATAGTCCTGTATATTTTTCATAAAGAAAAAAGAAATTTGGGGAGGTACATCACTTTGCATTCACTATCAAGAATGATTTTTCTTTTATAATGGGGAAGAGTGGATAATTACAAATATGGGCTATTTAATAAGGATTCTAAATTACATCATGTTTTTTTCTATTCTGACTTGCCACCGAATATTAAACTATAATTACTTGTAATTCAAGACATTTCTAATATAAAAAAGTCAGGGAAAAATAATTTTGATAAATATATATGTGTGTTTGTGTGTGTATGCATGTGTGTGTGTATATACTACATATATCTTCGGTACACATTCATTCATTGATTTGTCAATCAGTGATATAACTTGCAGTCTTCTAATATAGTCTGAGTCTTTTTAGGGTTCAAGGGTTTGGATAAATATAAACCAGAACCCACTTATCTTCAAAACAGTGTGAATTAGACATATATGCACATAATCAATATAAATTTCAATCTGAAAAGTTTGATATAAGATGTCCTAAAATCCTTGAAGCTGTGCTAAGCTTTAGTTACTTCAGAAGTGTGAATGATACCATTTAGAAAAATTATCTGAAAATTTATTGTTTCAAGTTCTTATAGATTTATTTAGTTTTATACATTGTGTGTAATATATTTTTAATTTAAACATTTTTTGGTACACCTGATTAAGATAGCACATGGTCATGATATAGCTTTAGTTAATAATACTGTGTGTCATATTTGAAAGTTGTTAAAAGAATAAATCTTAAATGTCCTCATCATAAGAAAAAATGTGTGTCGATATGTGTGTGGATGATTGTTAACAGCACTTATTGTGGTGATTACTTTGTAATATATACCAATATCACATCATTAAATTATATATTTGAAATTTATATAGTGTTATATGTCAGTTAAACCTCCGTAACACACACTGACTAAAAAATAGAATTAAGACATGAATATATACAAATTGAAATGAAGAAATATTAATATATAAGTTTGTAGAATTGATACTGATAAAACTAGCAAAACATTCTGCAAAAGATGCTTTGAGACAGACTATATTTTAGAAATGCAAAAGATGAGTATTAGAATATGGAAGGAATATACATAATGAATTATAGAAAAAACTCATAGAGTGGATGTTAAATGACAAAAACATATGGATAATTTGTATGTGGCAGTCACAGTCTTCTCCCATCCACAGTGTTGATTGTACTTCCACTTACTCATCCACCTTCATTTATGAAGACTATATAATTTGGATTTCTATCAGACTTACCATTATTCTCATTGCCTTCAACTTCTGTGTGAATGATGTAACCCAGGAGGAAGAAAGTTATTGAATTTTTCATCAATTATCTCATTAATTTCTACATCTACCACCAAACTTACACACATTTTGTATATTTTCATAATGAAAAAATTAGTTTCATGAGCTCTGGTGTTTTTATCTAGAATATTTCCTCACTGGTTGTTTGCTCAACAAGACAAGAGACTTTTTTCCCTTTAAAACTTAAAGGGCATTTAATCAACTTCTCAAATTTGTTTAAAATACCTGCCCTTATACAGAGGAATGTAGTGGAAAAGGAACGAGCGATGGGGCAAACCAGTATTTGATGTGATCTAAGTATCTTGTCATATAAAAAGTTCCCAGCTTTGTCTGTGTGTAGGCAGAGAAAAATGATAGCTTGGTAATCATTATGCTTCCTATTTTCTTTTCAAATTAAAGTTCTTTAACTATCCGGGTATGGTGGTGCATGCTTATAAGGACACGGTGGTGTGTACCTATAATCTCAGGCTATGAAGCACAAGGCCAAGTCTAGAAATTGTTTGAGTCCATGGGTTAGAGATCTGCCTAGATCTGTTCGAGGCAACGTAGTGAGACCTAGTCTCAAAAAATAGCTGGGTGTGGTGGCGTATGCCTGTAATCCTAGCTACCTGGGAGGCTGAGGCTGGGGATTGCTTGAGTCCATGTTACCCCAGGCAATGTGAGCCTGCGGTTCCCCAGATAACAAAGCGAGATCAGTCACACACACACACACACACACACACACACTTAAAAAAGAATAATAAAGTTCTTTAACTAGAGATTCTTAAAATAAGTCATAAATACAGTCAAAGTCATTGTTATATTTTATTAATTAACACGGTAAAGGCCTTTCTTTCCATTGCTTTCTTTACAGCTTAATACTCCTTACTGAGAAAGTGCCCCAAAGATATTTGGGTTTAATCTGATGAAAAACAGCAATAACAGCAGAAATGCAGAACAGATAAATTCTTTCAGATCAATGCTAGAAACATGTTCATGTTAGAAGTGCAGTTATTGCTATGTAGGGCTCTCGGACAGAGGGCATGTTTTCAGAAAAAGCCTCTAGGGCAGTTAATTTTCCCCCTTCTTATTGGCTTTACTTATGGATGTGATTTTTGAGTTTTATTTTCTAACCTAGGTGATTATTTTTTGATGTTTGAACATCCAGGAACTACTATTACCAGCTCATAGCCCTCTATCCTATTACTATAATAAAATCTATATTTTTACTCAAATTTGTCTCGAATATTCCTGACCCTCTGAGTTTAACCATTTTGTGTTTGCTCAAGAGGAAGATATTGATATGGTTGAGTTTCTAAAACAGATTTTATGGATATTAAAGTTTTTTTTTATTAAGATAGCATTGGTTTATGCACTGCATATGACTCAATGATAAAGGATCCCACTTTTGCAGGTGTGTGCTACCACAGTACACCCACCAATAAGGTACCCATTGCCCTCCATTGTGTTCCCCTCCAGCCTTCTGTGCTCTTCCTCCTCTCATCTGGAGCCTGATTCTGTATGTATCAAATTTTTTTGTTTTCTTTTTGATTTGGTGTGATCTGTCTCTTATAGAGGCTGCCAGCTGAGACTGAGCAGGGCTCATGCAGGGGAACACTTCATTCCACCCTTACCTGTCTTCAGAACACTGAAGATGGAATGGCATAATTGACCTCCAGTGGGCAGCTGTGTCTCCATTCTTCTAATGTTTACTTTAAGAAACATTCCTTGGGAGATACCAACAAATTTATGGGTGAATCCCCTGCCCGCAATTATCTCACAGGAACTAATATTTTACCCAATTTTATAGTACTCTAACCATTTGTCTTCCTTGGTTAATTGTTCGTAAAACATCTTTTTGGCCACTTTTTTCCCCCTTTCTCTGAAGCCTTCACAAGGATTGGTGGGGGGTCATTAAAATTGCTACTGGTCATGCTTCCAGTAGCCCACAGTCTAGGGTTGTGTCAATTTCTCCTTTGTCTTTTCTCACACACTGCAGCTGGCTCTTTACAGTAGTCTACCTGTAAGTGAAATAGTCAAGTATTTTTTTTTCTTATCTCATTCAGCATAATGCCCTCCATTTCCATGTTTGTTGTCTCAAATGGCAAGAGTTCATTTTTTTTTAAATGTAGGAGTAGTCATCCATTGTATTGATACATAGCGCATTCTCTTAAATTATTCATTTGACACTTGGGTATTTTGGTTACTGTTGTAACTTGTCTATTATAAATAGTGTGGCGACTTACAAAGGAGGTATATATCCCTTCAAATTTGCACTCTTTAGGCAGATGCCAAAGAGTGGAAATTCAGGATAATATGATAGATCTATTTTTTAATATTCTGAGAAACATCCCTACTGTTTTCCATAGAGAGTTGGCCAGAGTGAGTTATCACCCGCAGTGTAAAAGGGTTTCCTTTCTCCATAATATTGCTAATGATATGGGTCTCTCTCTCTCTCTCTCTCTCTCTCTCTCTCTCTCTCTCACAGCATGAGTTGGTATATCATGAGTGGGTAGTTCTGATTTGCATTTCCCTGATGAGAAGTGATGATGAACAATTGTTTTTCCATATGCCTATTGTCCATCTATTGTCCATCTTGGGAACAGTACATATTTAGGTCTTCTTTGCATTTCTTGACTTGCTTATTTATTTTTATTATTGTAGATCTTAGCATTAGCCCCATTTCTAATGTATAATGTGCAGATATTTTCTCCCATTTGGCATGGTGTCTTTTTTTTTTTTTTTTTTGAGACTAGGTCTTGCTGTTTTTGCCCATGGAACCCTAGGCTCTCGTTGTCCGGGTACCACAGTCTCAAGCAATCCCCAGCCTCAGCTTCCCAGGTAGCTGGGATTACAGGCACACGCTACCACACCCAGCTATTTTGGGGTACTAGGTCTCTCTGTGTTGCCCCGAGTGGAACTCAAACTGTGATCCCTAGCCCCTGCGGCTTCATAAGCTGAAGCTTACAGGCACGAGCCACCATGCCCGGCTAATGTTAACTCTTTTTGCTGTAGTAGTAAAAGTATTATTTCCTTGATTTCTTCCTCCTTTAATTCATTGTTTGTGACTGGTTTTTGAAGATTGATTTTTAACATTCCACTTTACTGATTTATCATTTCTACTAGTTTTTTTTTTTAAATAATGAGTTCTTAAGGTTTTCTATATATATTGTCATCCCATTTGCAAATAGTGGGTTTTTTATATGCTTCTGTTCCATTTTGGGTATCTTTTTTATCGTTCTCTTTCTTGATCACTGAGCCCAACCTAATATATCAAATAGTAGTGGACATCTTTGTCTTATTCCTGATCCTAGAAGAAAAACTTTCAGTTTTTCAACAATGAGTATGAGGTTAGCTTTGGATTTATCATATATCTATATATTAATATATATATTTTTTTAATTTAATTTGTTTCAATATATTTCTCCCACCACAACTTTTTGAGGGTCTTAATATAAATGAATGTTGAATCATATCAAATGCTTTCTCTTCATCTATTGATATAATCATATAACTTTTATCTTTCCTTTCATTGGTGTGATAAATTATACTGATGAATTTTTAGATATTCAGTCATATTTGTGCCCTTAGAAAAAAATCTTACTTGGTCCTACTACATGATCTTTTTAATGTCTCATTAAATTTAGTTTGCTAAGGTTTTGTTGAGAATATTTACAGCTATATTTATCAAGGATATTAGTGCCTAATTTTCTTTCTTTGTCTTACCCTTGTCTGATTTTTGTGTCAGAGTTGTTGTGCACATAAAATATGTTTAGAAATATTCCTTAGTTCTCACATTTTTTGGAAGAATTTGAGAAACATAGATATTAATTTCTCTTTGAAAGTTTGTATACTCATTACTAAAACTCTCTAGTTCTTGGCTTTTATTTTTGGCTTCCAATTTTATGAACATGGACTTTTTATATTTTACAGAATGACAACAATACAGATTTCAGTAGCTGCAAACTGTGCTGTACATCTGTATTGTGAGGTGTTATTAAAACCTAAACACACACTATATATATATATATATATATATATATATATATATACACATCAAATGCTTGTTGCCTTTTTTTCATTTTGGTTCCCATGACCTTCACATAATATTTGCCTAAAATAGAGTTTGCCTGAGGTTTTTGTTAAGAAGGGTATTAAATTATAAGTATATATAAATTTAAATATGGAATTTTGTATAGCACTGATTAGGGTCAAAATGGATAACCATAGGATTATAATCAGAAGATTGTAAATATACAGACCATGGTGACAATTTAGGTAGAATGATGTCTCTTAAAATAATGAATTTAACTATTTTAAAAATCAAATCAAACAAAGTTAAAATAAGATCTAAGGGGAAAACAGAGTAGGAAAAAGTATAACCCAAAGACTAATAAAATTTCACTTGGCAGGCCAAATTAAAATCACATCAATATTTTCAATTGTTTGTAGCACTCTGCAACCTTAATTTTTAATCTTTGACATCTACCAGCAGAGAGTTTATTGTATTATACATGGTAGTCTTTTAAAATAGTTAGCACTGGGACATCATTTACAAGACCTTCAAGAAATAATCTTTTATAACAAGACCACCCCTGAGATGAAAGAAAAATGTTTGATACTTCTGCTGTAAGTGGAATGAAATTTTCCCTAAGTATGAAAATATTTTGAATTAAGTACAGTGCCTTAAGATTATATTACTTTTCAGTTTTTTACATCACTATGATTAGTCAGTATCTTGAAGTCAGTAACCTTATTCCAGCACTGAAAATTCTGAGGAGACAGTATGGATATTGAACGTCAGTATAGTATTCTGCACTTCCAAACAGTAGCTGTTATATATTTGCTGTCAGCATACATGTCAGCTCGTTTATTTTTATTTTTGGTCTTTTTTGATAAAGTGGTAGAGAAAGGTGAATATATTGTTATTTATTACTATCTCCAAATAATTTATAGTGATGTTTATGCATATTAGTTATGTTTTCTAAAGTAACCATTTTAATAAAAGTTTCAGAAGTTTTATATTAAAAATAAATCTAGAGTGTCATTTCTAATAATGATAGAGAATCTCATAGAAGATAAACCATATTGAAAAAAACAATTATATCTCTAAACAAAACAGATATTTCTCAAATGTTTGAAGACTGGTCAGTGGGCAAATGCGGGCAAATTATAGAAGAGACACAGTATTTGAACTTTCTTAGTTTTATGACATAATGTCTGGAACATAGGAAAAGTGTTCCTGTTTTATGACTTTTCATCTAGGTGTACCTCACATTCTTTGCCCTAAAGACTGTATGAATGTTAGGGGGCTGTGGTGAAATTGGGGGGCTGTGACTGCATTGGAATGGCAGCCATTGTGTCCTGGTGGGTGGAGACTTGGAGAAGGGAAGTTAAGCCTTCTTGTGAGAAAAAAGGATTAAAGATTAGGGAGGGTACAGAGAAAAAAGACATGAAAAGAGACAGAAGACAGAACAGAATGGAGAAGGAAGGTTCAGAAAGGAGCAGCAGGGAAGCTGGGAGGCCTCAGAGCTGCTGTTGCCATGTGGAGCAGCAGGGAGGGAAGGAAGCCAAGCTGTGGGCTTCAATCCCCAGCCCAGGCCAGTGAGGAGCCCGGGGAAGCATGTTGGAAAAACTTGTGACCTGTGTGAGCTGTCTTGGAAACGTGGTACTTGAAAACTTGGTTTAATTTTGAAATTGCAAAGTTTGGAAGCTTTTTGGAGAAATGAAGAGAGTTTGCTGTGTTGCTGTTTTCAATGTGAGGCATCTAAAGAGCTTTCTGTGTTGCTGTATTGAGTGAGTTTTGTTGATTCTAGGTCACAGTGGAATTGGAGCTGAAAGAATGCCAGAGCTGTGCCTTTTGGAGAAGAATTGATGACACAATCCTGGGTTTCTTCATTGGATTTGAATCTCCTGCTTTTGAAGAGGGATTGGCAATGCCATCTTGGCTTCTTCTGGCTTGGAGTGAGTGGCGCTGTGTCTTTGTATAAGGAGTGGCAGTGCCACCTTAACTCCTTCTTCCAGCTTAACATGGGGCAGTCGCCATTTTGTGGACACACATGGCATCTGCAGCCATGCACTCTTTGAATTAGAGACTGGACTGTGTGGTAAGATTACCAAGGGGTTTCTGTACCCTCAGTGATTTTTGTTTGCTATGTTCTTTGAATAAGTAAATTTATTTTTGCCTCCCTCTTAAAGTTTATGTGGTGTTACTACTGCATGCAGGACTGGGAAGAACCTGGTGTGCAGCTGGCTTTTAAAGGGCCAGCTGCTCCCTTTGTAAGTTTGGCTAATCACCCATTTTACTTGTTTTATCACCTGATTTCATAAACAAACAAGCAAGCAAAAATGACATTCTTCTTGAGGATGAAAGTCTGGTATTTGCTATGCTCATAGCAGCTGCAAAGTGATGTGCACCTATGGCCACCTGTCTGGTAACCTACACAGCACAGATGCATGGGGCACACTGCAGAAGCCTCCAACTAAGTTCAACTAATTGAACAGAGATTTTAGATTCTGCCACAGCAAGGAGAGTTTAGAGTGAGTTCAACTTGTTAACTCCCTGCTTAAAAAGATTCAATGCTTTATTGAGCATAACAGAATCCAGAGAGATCACAGATTCAATGACTTGTCCAAGGTTAAATGGGAAGACTGATCAATTGCAATGAATGATTTGATCTTTGGAAAGTAAAATAGACTACCTTTAGTAAGTATATATTATGTCCTTCATTAGTCATGATTCTAACTTTTTTTCTGCTATCACACTATTACTTAAGAAATTACATAAGAAACTGTAAGTCATATATGCACCAAGTGATAGAACTGTTATTCTCAGGCTGTTAGTTCTGACACCCAAAAATCAAAATGAACTACTTCATGTAACTGTATATGACTATATAACTGCTGATAAAATTTCCTGAGATTGTGCATCTCAGTTGTTGATTCATGGACCCTTTGTCAGTGGGAAATTCTTAAACATTACCCATCTTTCTTGTCATTTGTAAAAGGAAAAGGAACAATATTAGAAATAACAGTATGAAGAATAGAAATTTTTAAACATATGATGTTCTTTTTTTACCCTAAATGCTAGCGATAAATAATAAACTCATAAAGGAATAAACACAGAGATAATTGTCACGATATAAACAATTATATAAGTCAAACCAAGGGCTAACTTTGGATATTTGATCTCTGTTAACACTAACTCTAGGCACCATGTGCATGTAAATACCTTTTGTGCTGTCTTTTCCCACACTCTGTTCCTTGTAATGCTGTTAAGTCCATATTTGTAGACTAACTCTCATTTTAGTTATGGAATTATGGGGTCCCAAACAGAAGGAATTAAAGTAAATATAGATTAATATAATAGAACAGTGAAGGCACCACAGCATTTCAAACAGTAATGAACTATTTTATTCTATGAATGAAAATCTAATTACTTGCCTCATTTCTGAGACTTGGCCTTCTCTTTGCGTATCTGCCCAGATACCTATGTTTTACTTTCTTTCTTTCTGGACTAAAGATACAGTGACATGAATAGCATCACATTCACCAGTCTCTCCTTTGTTCTTCCTAATCTTTCAGGATAATACTCATCCTGGGCTCTGTTTTTATCCACATCTATAGGACTGTGTTCAATGCCCTTTGGAAACTATAGATGGGATATAGGAATTGTTAGGCCCTGAATTAAATGTGGCTCAGCGCAAACACCCCAGACACAGGAAGATAAGGACAAAAAGAAAAGTTTATTAGGAAAGCTCAGCTGAGGGCTACCGAGTCAAGGGATACTCAGCTTGGCTTGTTAACCAGTAAGTCCTTTCATATGTCTTACAACCTAGGTTATACATCTGCATTCCTATTCTAAGTCAAACAAATGTAAAATATGGGGTGCCTGTTAGAGATACACTTTAAGTTTACAGCTAGGCTAACCATAAAGTTACCTATAATAGCATAAATCATTTGCGGGGTTATCAATTTGTTTTCTTTTGCAGAGGGAGGGGGTGTCCCTTAGGGAAGGAACTGCTTGTCTCCTAAATCAAAGGAGTGCTATACAAAATTTGCTCTATTTATTTTTCAGGTTTTTAACATTCCAACAGGAATAACAAAAGGCCAAAAAAAAAAAAGTCAAAAAAAGCTAACACCAGAACTGGGACAAACAGAGAGAGAGGGGAGGTAGAGTTCAGGGAATGGAGGAACACACAAGATCAAAATCAAAGTTCACTGGGTGTTACATAAATATGTAAACAACAAAATTATTACTAAAAAAAAAGGCACATCCTTGAACAACTTGTCTCTCTCAGGATTGGAATGTATGCTGGCAACTCTTTTTACAGATAATTTACTTTTTGCTAGAGAACCAAACTCTTCTTTTTTTTTTTATTCATTTTATTGATTTGTCACAATTGTGCATTAATTGATCCCTCCTCCTCCCTCCATATCCCCCTTCCTCCTCCCTCCATATCCCCCCTCTGTATCCCCCCTTCAGTCACTCCTCCCATTTTTCTGCAAATTGTTGTTTGGTTAAGTTGATGTTTAGTTGTTGGTTGTTGGGCCGGTTGTTCTCTTCTGATATATGGAAAGTGGGTGTGTGGTT